>RWGZ01001547.1:499083-695829 GCA_009725065.1 Utricularia reniformis
TCTCTTAATAAGATTTTATTCCTAAGTTCATAATTCATTACCCTAGCGAAAACAAATGTTTCAAATTATGTAAATTTCAAACAATAGATGAAACATCAATTTCAATATTGAAAACACAAATTCATGAATCACATGTATACTAAAATACATAAAAATCTACAGCAAATGCAACTAAATTATAACATCCAATTTACATTAATTCGTGTTGAAAAATCAAGAATTGATCAATTGGCTCGAGATATATTTAAATATTGTCATTGAAAAGCTTCAAATTGAAAATGGAATTAAGTATCTTTGTGTTAACAAGACTAAATTAAAATAAAGAAATTGCTAAATCGGATGCAGAATTTTTATGATGGGATAAACATTCATATAAATTCTTGTCGGTCCGGCATAACGTTTCAGTTCGGACCGATATGATCCGTAGGACCGGTATACCGGTCGGTACAAACTTTGTACCAAATGGAATAAGCCATTTAATCACCATTAAAACAAAATACTCAATCAAGTACATGAAGTCAAAACACATGCGTTGTTGTCTTGAAAACTGACATGAGTCATGCAGAAGGAAATACATTGGCGCTAAAGTACCTTAACAACTTGCTTCCAAGTCTTAGTCAGAATCAATTGATGATGATCGCACACTCCTGCGTCCGCATTCATGATTATCATCGTTTTCCTCTTCCTGGTCAGCTTGAATTATACCTAAGGATATTGATTTATGATATAGGTTATTGTGATACCAGAGCTGGCAAGATGCAGTGGATGAAGTAACTGACCTTTCTTCAACAAGAAATATTCAAAGGTCTTCGTAGTGAAGTCATCTTTCCCTCCCAAATCTTGGAAACCCACAAGCCTATCCACAGAAACTCCTTTCCTGAAAAATGGAGATAAATTTGGATTTAATAGGAATGACCGAGGTTAACAAGATTCATAAGGTATCACGATCACATCCTTAGGCTATTCTCTCTGCCCATTTCTTGGCAAGAAATCTAAAGAGGCTTTTGCAGAAAGAAGCAAAAAAACAAACATCAGCAACCTGAATAGAATGACACATGGCAAGGTTTTGATTCCTAGCTTAGAAACAAAGAAAGGGGCATTCTGCAAAAAAACATAGCAAAGTCAAATGATTTTTTATTAGATGTGCCAAAGCCCTCTATACCAACCTCAGCATCCAATTTTAGGAATTTCGTCTTGAAATGCCTTGGAGCGAGAGCTTTCAAATGCTTATCAATAATCCTATGAAATGGAGAATTAAATCAGGATAAAGGTTAGGGAACAGATAAGTAAAGCAGGAGTATCAGTAAACAATGACTAAGCTCCAACATTCAAAAATGATTCAAAAATGATTTATATTTGCTCTCCGGTTTGACATGAGGAAAAACTGGGAAAGATATTTCGAGGGATCTTGACATATATCAAAACAACCAAATTTCAAGTTCACCATAGATCCAAATTAAGGGATTCACATGTCCTTACTTGCAACGGTAGAACTCTCGATGGTAGAAATGGCATATCACTTTTTCACTGGCAGTGACTTCACCCAAGAAATCTGCTTCAGTTATTTCCCTATACTCTCCATGACCTTGCATTTTCAATTCTTGTCTTTTTTCAGATTCTTTCTACAATTAAAGGAAATGAAAAAAATCGTAAATGGACAACTCGAAGTATAATTAATGTAGACCTCAACGTTATACCTTAAGAGATGCAATTCTGTCAGCATGGAGTTTTTCCAGCTCAAGATCCTATGGAGTAATTCAAGCATCAATCAAGTGGAAATCAATTCGAAGAATGAAATAATGACGTTGAAATACATCCTTTACTCACATCCATCAAGTCATCGAGATCAACTTCCTCATGGATAGAGCTAGCTCCAATCGCTTTCTCCTGTGCCACCAATTCCTAAAAAATATAGTCCCAGTAATTAAAACATGTGAGTTTCCAATCTTCATAACAGTTGCTTATCAAATCAATGGATAACATGAACATCTTGCACTAAAATAAATTATAAAGAGAACCACTTGTAAAACTACATTATGCAGTTCATCCAACCTATACATGAAACAAAAATGCATATATCTATAAACAAATGCAAAGCACGAACACATATAAAAAGGACAATAAAGTATGGTAAACGCCATAAAACCAGACCTTTTGATAATCTCTGGCTGCTGCAGCCATTACATTCCCAAAAGCGAGATTGGAAAGCGTCGACTTCACTGAATTCGGGTCCATTTTCCCACTCTCTTTTCAATATGCGAAATAAACTAAAATTAATCTACAGTATCCAAAAACTGTAATCGATTGTAACGTCCTTGAGAGGAAGATGAGGATTGAGGAGAAGAATTGAGGGAGAATAAGATCGATAGAGGGAGGAGAATTTGGGGAATTAGGAATATGAGAATTTGATAATTCAACACTGTCCAAATTAGTATAAAAGGTGGGTATTTAAATCTGATACTACAATGGTAATATATCGGTTAGCAAAATATCCATTGGATCGACATCAATGGGCCTAGCTTGGATTGCATCTTAATGGGTTTACGATTGAACCGTGATCTTTTCTTCTTCGAATTCACTGTTCCATTCTGATCTTCTACTACTCTCGATCTTCTTACCTGCAAGTAAACAATTCAAAGTTAATATATTTATGGCATTCGTGACAGAACCTCCCGGTGAAGGCGAACCTTGACCACAAGGATCGAAATGTGGGAATTTCTTTCGAATCCAATCGAGATCCTCCCAAGTAGCTTGATCAGGGGATGATCCATCCCATTGTATGAGGAGTTGAGTTGATGGTTTCCTATTGCATTGGATTATTCGCCTACCAAGAGTGTGGGTTGGTTGAGAAATTATTCCTCCCGATTCAGAGATGTTCGGTGGGTGTGGGAGTGCAATATGTCTTTTGCCGAGATGTTTCTTGAGCATTGAGACATGAAAAACTGGATGTATCCTTGATCCTGGAGGTAAAGCTAGCTTATAGGCAACTGATCCGATCTTGGCGATGATTAAATAAGGACCGTAATATCGAGTGGCCAGTTTTAGATTGCGTCTGATGGAGACAGATGTTTGCCGATATGGTTGTAAGCGAAGGTAAACAAGGTCACCCTCTTGGAAGATTCTCTCAGTTCGCCTTTTATCAACATAATTCTTCATACGTTGTTGAGCTTCAGATAGGTTATCCTTGAGATCTTGAAGCAATTGTTGTCTGTCTTCCCAAAAATTGGTTACTTCTACATCTCCAGAATGCATAAGGGAGACTCCAGGGAAGATTGATGGCTTATATCCATATAAGACCTCGAATGGAGATGTTCGGATACTGGTATGATACGAAGTATTATACCAGAATTCGGCTAAAGGAATCCATTTTGCCCACTGAGCAGGTTTAGAATGACAAACTCCCCTTAAGTATGTTTCTAAGCATTGATTGACTCGTTCGGTTTGGCCGTCGGATTGAGGATGATATGATGTAGATAGATTAATCTGGACCCCTGCAATTTTGAATAATTCCTCTTAGAATTTACTAGTGAAGACGCTATCTCGGTCTGAAACTATATCGGAAGGGAGTCCATGGAGCTTATAGAACTCAGATATGAAGGACGTGGCAACAGTTGAGGCAGTATAAGGATGTGTGAGAGTACAAAAGTGTGTCTACTTTGAAAAACGATCCACTACTACCATGATTGTATTTTTCCCATAAGATACAGGTAATCCTTCGATGAAGTTCATACTGATACTTTGCCATTGTTGTGTTGGGATTGGAAGCGGTTGGAGTAGACCGGGAGAAGCTGACCTATCGAAATGAATTTGGTGGCACAATGAGCATTCTCGGATCCATTCTATGATATCCTTCTTCATTTTCTTCCAAAAATAATGCCTTAATCCGTTGATAAGTCGTTGTAATTCCCGAATGCCCACCTATGGGAGATGTATGTAACGCTGTAAAAATCTTTTCTCTCAAATTGGAATTAGAACCAATGCAGACTCTTCCTTGTTTCCTTAGAATGCCATCAATTAAAGAGAATTCTGGATGATCTTCTGCATTCAAGATTTTTCCTTGATAAATCATTTGTAAGCTAGGATCTTGATTATAGCATTCCTGTACATCCTCTAACCATGTGGGCATAATCAGTGTAGTGGCATTTAGTGACTCTTTTCTGGATAAGGCATTAGCAGCACCATTCATCGATCTTTGTTTATATTGAATATCAAATTGAAACCCAATTAGGTTAGCCATCCATTTCTGTTGAAATAGTGTTCCGAGTTTCTGATTTTTTAAATATTTCAGACTGTGATGATCAGTAAGGACTATAAATCGTCTTCCCATAAGGTAGTGTTTCCCTTTAGTGATCGCATGAACTACAGCAATAAGCTCCTTTTCGTAAACTAAAAGACCAATAAACTGAGTTCCAAGTCCTTTAGAGAAATAAGATATAAGATGATTACCCTGAGATAGAATGGCGCCTATGCCCGAATCACAAGCATCGGTCTCAACAACGAATTCCTTATGGAAATCAGGTAAAGCCAATACATGGGCAGTAGTGAGGAGGTGTTTGAGATCCTTGAAGGCAATAAGGGCAGAATCATTCCAGCAGAAGTTGTTTCTTTTGAGCATAAGAGTTAATGGTTTACTGATAATACCATAGCCTCGGATGAACCTCCTATAATATCATGTTAAGCCGAGAAAACCACGCAATTCTTTTTGATTACTTGGTTGTGGCCATTCCGTAATCTCCATTATTTTCGATGGATAAGTGGACACCCCTTGGTTCGAAATAATATGTCCCAAGTAGCCAATTGAAGATTGTCCAAAGGAACATTTTGATGGCTTTGCAAAAAGTGTGTTAGTCCTCATGATATTCAAGGTTTGTGTAATATGTAGAAGATGATCCTCCCAAGTTTTGCTATGTATCAAGATATTATAAAAAAAACAAGAACAAATTTACGCAAAACATTGGCGAATATAGAATTCATCAAGGCTTGAAATGTAGATGGTGAGTTCGTTAGACCAAAGGGCATGACCACAGATTCATAGTGCCCTAAGTGAGTAGAAAAACTAGTTTTATAGATATCATCAGATGACATGCGAACTTGAAAAAATCATGAGCGAAGATCTAACTTTGAAAAGTATGATGCACCACGTAATTCATCTAATAAATCATCGATAGGCGGTATAGGGAAACGATGTTTTACCGTTACATCTTTGAGGTACCTGTAATCGATGCACATTCTCCATCCACCGTCTTTCTTGGACACAAGTAGAACCGATGAGGAGAATGGACTTTTGCTAGGTTGATGAGTCCTGTTCGGAGTAACTCTTGTACGATCTTTTCTAACTCTCCTTTTAGGTGGTATGGTATCCGGTATGGAGGTAGTTTCTTAGGTGTAGCGTCTGGTAAAAGGGTAATGTTATGCTCTATATCTCGTCGCGGAGGATGCTATCTGGTTCCCTAAAGATATCTTGGTATTCATCTAATATTTGGGTGAGGTGGGGGTCTGTTCTTTGGGGTTGTGCTGGTGAGGTCCCCATATGGAAAAGTTGGGCTAACCAACAAATTTCGGATGACCTTATTGCCTTAGGAATTTGATGTGCACTAATGAGGGAGATCTCTGCTGAATTTGACCCAAAACATGGTAAGGGAATAGCCTTTCCTTCCGAATGGACAGTATAGGTCATGGTTTGATAGCTTTGCGATACTGGATCGTGTTTCCTCAACTAGTTACCTCATAAGATCATATTGCAAGCCCCTTTCAATTGGAACAACCTGAAATCAAAGGAAAACTTATGTGAGTTTATAGTCCAGTGGAAATCTTTACAAACCTTGTCACTGATAGTGCAATGTCCACTTGCTGTTGAGACGGATGAAGGGGATGCTATCTCTGTCACGAGTTGTAGTGAAGAGGCAAATCGTTCGTCTAGAAAGCTGGTGGTACTTCGGTTATCAATTAGAATGTGGATATCCTTGCTCCCATGTCGTCCCATGAGCCTGAAATGATTCTCCATTGATTCTCCATGAATAGCGTTCAACGAGACATGGACTGGAACACTAAATTGCTGCTCTTCAGTAGGGATGGTAGAATTGATATCTTCTTGCATTATGTATTCTTCATCATCTTCTCCGGACATGAGGTAGAGTTGTTTGTTGGAGCAACGATGCTCTCTTGAGTAGGGGGCACCGCATTTAATACAAAGTCTTTTTTCCAGTCTTTCCTTCACCAGTTCATCGGGTATGAGGTGTCTATTGATCCTGGGACGGTCACGATTAATGATATTGGTTACTGGTGTGGTAACTCCACTTGTAACCGTTTTTGGAATGTTAGGCCTGGGAATGGTTCTTAATAAAGCTTGAAATTCTTCATCCTTGCCCTTGACAAAATGTATGATTTCTTCTTCTGAGTTTAGTTATGCAAATGTGGCAGCAGTGCAGAGTTCGTCTTTTAATCCACTGATGAATACAACCATAAAATTCTCTGTAGTGAAGTGGGGATGTAGGGTAGCGACATGGCAGCGGAGTTCATCATATCGGTCTAGGTAATCTGTTAGGCTCCCTTCTTGCCGTAACCTCATAAATTCTTGCAAGGCTCTTCGAGGATGTGTGGAATCGAAGCGTTTGAGCAAAGCCTTTACGAAGGTATCCCAATCAGTTGTGGGATAGATGGCATAAAATCCTTGGAACCACTTATATGCCTTCCCGGTGAAGGTGATGGTCGCATAATTCATCCATTCCTGCTTGGGTATGTGCTTCATGACGGAGAAGTATTGGTTTATGCGTCTCACCCATTCTCGTGAATCTGAACCATTGAAGGTGGGTATTTCTATCTTAGGTCCTCTGTAAGGCTCTAGCGGTTTGGGCGATCGTTCCTCCTCTACTACTATAGGGGGAGGGGGGGTATTTCTCCCTAGACCCAGAACTCCCTTTTCATCCATTAGGGCTCTTAATTGTTGATTCATGGTAATCTGTTGATTTTGTAACGTCTCATTGGAATCTCGTATGTTCCTCCCGATTCGTGTCTCCAGGGACTGAACAGTTGTGAGAAATTCCATTTGGAGTTGATCAATCTGAGATTGATACCCGGTTTCGGAGGATTCTGGATTCAGCATATAAGCTTCCACGAGGTTAGGATCGTCCAGAGGGGTATGAAGATGCCCAATGTTCAACTTAACTCTTTCTTTCTTTTTCGGCCCCAGTTTGGCTCCGATACCACTTGTAACGTCATTGAGAGGAAGATGAGGATTGAGGAGAAGAATTGAGGGAGAATAAGATCAATAGAGGGAGGAGAATTTGGGGAATTAGGAATATGAGAATTTGATAATTCAACGGTGTCCAAATTAGTACAAAAGGTGGGTATTTATATTGTCTAAGTCTGACACTACAACGGTAATATATCCGTTAGCAAAATATCCATTGGATCAACATCAATGGGCCTAGCTTGGACTGCATCTTAATGGGCTTACGGCTGAACCGTGATCTTCTCTTCTTCGAACTCACTGTTCTATTCTGATCTTCTACTGCTCTCGATGTTCTTACCTGCATGTAAACAATTCGAAGTTAATATATTTATGGCATTCGTGACATCGATCTGTGGAATACACCACTTTTCCAGCAAGATAGTTACATACGACCTCACCAGATTTGAGAAAAACCGAAAATGACTATATTGAAAAAACTGGAGAAATAATAAATTGAAGATTTTATCCTTTCGATTAGCATATTGGACTTACGTTGGGCTTAGAGAAAAATCCCTACTTATGTGTCATCGAATCAATAAACCCTAAAAAGTTTCATTGTTCTTCAGATATGTTTCGGGCTTTATACGATATTTATTTCGAAAGAGAATTGAAATTATGCAGACAGAGAAAGAGCAGTTGTCTCCTTGTCTAAACTTCGTATCAATAGATCATATTAAAAAAGACACAATAAATGTGAATAATGAAGACTTCGAGGCCCCTTACTCAGAATGTGTCGTGGCCCAATGCATAATGTACTAATATATATGAAAAGAAACTAATCTACGTAGGCCAGAATCCATAACATGGCGATAATCCATTCTTAGATGAGATCAAATGTCCCAATAGGCCGCACAACTAACCGGACTGAAGGAAGAAAGCTAGGATCGGTCCGTGAGAAGTTAAGGGACCGACCGATCACCCGATCAGTTAGTTTGTTACGAACGAGGAGCGGCAAAACAACGGTTACAAGTGGGCACCGGGGCAGCTGTTATTTTTTGAGTGATTACATGGCGAGTCCATGAGTTCTAGATGACCTTTTGATCACGTGCTAGCCTATGTTTGATGCATTGCTCTTTTCATTCGTTGTTGTCTTTCTTTAGACATTTTGTAAGCTGTTAATATTTGCAGTTTTCATAATAGATCGACTAAGAGTATTCTTACTTTTAGTCTTGTGGTTTTTTCCCCGATTGTAGGGGTTTTCCACGTTAAATCGCGTTGTTCTCGCTTCGATTATGTTTATAAGATTGTCCTCAAACAATATAAATAATAAAACAAGTTCTAATAATCTCCAATCTAAGATAGTTTTATCTTGTTCTTTTATACCACAATAGTTTGGCGATGTCCATGGGGACGATTTTTGGATTCCCGTTTGAGGTCCCTAAATGGTGAGGACGAGCAGAATAATGACAGCTGTTAATTATACGGATAAGAACGGCGAGTTTTCTTCTAATAACCTTCCTACCCCTACGTTTTCCTTACAAGATTGGAGGCAGTCGTTGGAAAGGTCGTACTGGACGTTACGATTGAAAAGGAAGGAACATGACACATTCTGCTTCGGGCCAGGTTTAGATGAAAGATGATACCGAAGCGATCCTGATATGTGTAGCTCCGATGAAGAGTAGATTATACGCTGGGGAGTTACAACTCTGAGGCGCATATTGTATCTACATCTCCTCCTCCCGTCGGGAATCCTACTCTTGTTTTTTAAAGTGATCAAGAACGCATGCAAAGGCAAATTCACGAACATACTAATGAGTTGGAAACACTGCACACACAGAGGGCTTTTGAGCCTGATATCGAGAGAAATCCTAGATTATTCTATCCGTCTATGGAGGCCTCGATCCCACGGAGTAAGGATGAAGATTGGTGGCACAACAGACTTACTGCCCACACTTCATCTCAACAATCGGGCAATGTCTCATCTGCCTTGGGAGATTTGATGGTATAATTTTATGAAGATATCTAGGCAGCAGTCCCAGATCGGTCTCGCAATACCAAAGGATTGCCAACTTTCAGAGGAGACGGGGATCCAATCGATCAAGTGACCAATTTAAAATTAAGCATGGGTACGATTCGTGCATCAAATTCATTAAAGTGCCGCATATTCGCCGATGGTTTATAAAGAGATGCCCGAACTTGGTTCAAGAAGTTGTCGACATTAAGTTATAGCTGAGAGACAAAATAGAAATTCTATAGCAGGTGCTACGATCGTGCAGTCTCTCTATAAGGACCCCTCGTGGGTGCGAGAGGTCACCTTAGGCGAATCCCTACATCGGCTATAGACGAGGAACGATCGTACGTTAAGTATAATGATTCGTCTTCTATTGTACTAGGCTTTTTTTCTAGCAAAGTGGCAAGCGCAACGTTATAACTGGAAAGTTAAAACATGCTCACCCTAGCAAAGTGTCTAAGGTGGCACTCCTGTTGGTTGTAAGTGCCGCATTATTCAGACTCAATGACAAGGAACACATGCCAGTGTATTATGTTAGTAAGAAATTGAAAGGCATGGAATCTCGATATACAAATCTGGAGAAATTTTTCCTAGCTTTGATAGTTGCCTCTAGAAAATTAAGGCATTATTTCCAAGGTCATCATATTGCAGTATTGACAGACCAGCCTATCAGAAGTGTATTATCGAATGTTGATGCCTCAGGCAGGTTGGTCAAGTGGTATATTGAGCTGGGGCAGTATCAAATCGAGTATATCTCGTGACGAGCACTAATGTCCCAAGTTCTAGTGGATTTTATTGTATAGATGACTCGAGCAGAGAAGTCAGATAATGAAGAATATTGGGATGTATTTGTCGATGGGTCAATTTTAGCTGGGCGATCCGACCTTGGTATTTATTTTAAAGAAAGGAATTCTGAGGAAGAACATGAGTATGCAGTAAAACTCTGTTTTTCTGCAACTAATAACGTTGCAGGGTATGAAGCATTGATATTCGGTATCAATCTGGCAGTCGAGATTAAAATTGTTCGTTTACATTCTCACTCTAATTCACGGTTAGTAGTAAATCAATTTTCAGATATTTTTATTACAAAGGATGAGCATACTGTGTTATACGTAGAAAAATTGAAGGAAGCTGTGAAAAGTCTTAAGACATTCGTTCTTACGTACAATCTGAGAGAGGAAAATACTCGTGCAGATGGTTTTGCGAAGTCAGCTACGATATTAGAACTTTCAGATGAGTCGAGGATTACGACTATGATCCATTATCAGCCGTCTATCAGTCTGATAGGGAGGTCGACATATGAAATTGCGAACTTGGAACTTTCAAATAGTACTTGGTTCTTATTGGATGCAGTAACTGATTAACCATCTTGGAAGGACATTATTGTTGATTATTTAGTCAGGAGAAAGTTGCCCGCCAATCAGGGCGAGGCTCACAGGACAATGCAAAGAGCTATCAACTATGTATACCTTAATGAGAAGTTGTATAAGAATAATTTTGGGAGACATTATCTTTCGATATTTGTCCCCAGTTCAGTCAAAAGCCGTTATGGAAGAAGTTCACGCTTAGGACTGTGGTGACCATTTAGCAAGTTGATCCTTGGCATTGAAAGTTAAGAGGGGCCGAATATTTTTGGCCAACAATAGTAAAAGATTGTGTGAATTTAGTTCGAACTTGCTCCGCTTGCCAGTTCCGTTCGAACGTACATCATGTACCGAGAGCGGCTATGAAGCCTTTACCAACATGTCCTTTAGGTACATGGGGCAACGATATTCTGGGCCCTTTTCTGGCTGCTCCTAGTCAAAAGAATTATGTATTGTTGTCGTAGAGCATTTCTCTAAGTGGATAGAGGTTGAAGCAGTGTTCCGAGTCTGGGAACAGGAAGTTATAAGTTTTCTTTGGAGATATATTGTATCTCGATTCGGAATTCCCAGAATTCGTGTATCGGATAACGGAACACAATTCTCAGAGAAGCGTATAAATGAATGGTGCGAGTGTTATGGTATTCGAAAACGGTTTACATCTGTTGCCCATCCAGAGACGAATGGACTTATAGAGGTTATCAATCACATCATTTTGCAGCAATTAAAAACAAGGATAGACCAGTCCAAAGCATCGTGGGTAGATGAATTGCATAATTTGATGTGGGCATATCGAACATCACCACTATCTACCTTTGGTTTTAGTCCGTTTAGTGTATGGCCCTGAAGCCGTTTCTCCGGTAGATGTAACAATTCTCTCCGAGAGAGTCATTGCTTAAGATGGGGTATTAAACGAAGACATGCGAAAGTTGGATCTTATTGTATTGATGATTTGAGAGAAAGAGCATATATTCGGATGGAAGTTTGTAAGAAGATGATGGTTAAAAGGCATGATTAATAGGTCTGTCAGACATTATTGACGGCTGGGAACTTGGTCCAAAAAAAAGTTGAAGTATCAAAGTATGTTGGTAAGTTGAATCGTAAGTGGGAAGGTCCTTACCAAATTACGGCGGTGGTAAGAGAATGAACATATAATATTGTGAATATGAGTGGAGAGGAGTTGGAACATATTTCCAATTTGCACAAATATTATATATAGATGTGACTATTCAATATTTTTAAAATAAAAATCTCTTTTTTTATCATATTCTGAATTTTTTATATCCTTTTTTAGGACATTAGGTCAATCGACGAGGGTACTGGTAAGATATGAGTTAGGTCCATTGTATTTTAGCATGATGGAGGATGGAAAATTAAATAATTTAGGGTATATTAGAAATGTCTTGTACAACTGTCGTGTAGTATACACTGTTGGAATATGTCAAGGGCCCGATATTTTGATAGCCGGTCATGTTGCGAGCATGATTCCATGCAACACGGGAACCTTTTTTACCCGACTCCTCCATGACACGCCGTCGAGGGTCGCTCGCTCGCCGGAGGCTAGTCACAATCAGCAAAAAAAAAAGGGACATCTGTCTCCTCCGTTGTCCCAAAAGAACCATCTAGTCCGGAGGGTTGTATCTATCTAGGCGAGAGTGAAAAATTACTTCAGTCTAAGGATTGTACCCTGAACCTGACGCTACTTCCGTCTAGATAGTGAAAGTCATCCGATGCGAGGCACCCGAGCTGCCCGAAGGTTTCCTACGTTTACTTACTCTTGCGTAGGAGAACGGGAAAGGTACGATTGGTGATGTTGGAGCGTGCTAGCAAATGTAAAGCATAGTGGCATCCGCATCTCCCGATGGTTATGTGGGTAAAACCTACTAACGCGAGGGACTCGATCCATCTAGGAGGAAGTGAAATATTTACGTGAATCTAAGGAATATACTCTAAACCTGATGCTACTTCCACCTAGATATTGAGAGCCCCCAACGCTTTTCGGCATAGTGCGGGAAAGGTCCAGACCAATTGATGATGGTGGAGCGTGCTAGCATGTGTAAAGCATCGTGGCATCCACCTCTCCTGATTGTTAAGTGGGTAAAACATGTTAACGCGAGGGACTCGATCCGTTTAGGTGGAACTTAAATATTTACGTGAGTCTAAGGATTGTACCTTAAACCTCACGCTACTTCCACCTAGATGGTGAGAGTCCCCAACACTTTTCGGCGGAGTGTAGGAAAGGTCCAGACCAATTGGTGATGGCAGTGCGTGCTATCAAGTGTGAAGCATAGTGACATTCATCTCCCTGGTTGTCCCACAAGGACCTTTTAGTTTAGGGCATTGGATCTATTCGAGCACTACGCCGAGGATATCTTGAGTGAAAAATTTACGTCAGTCTAGGGATTTTACCCTGAACCTGATGCTAATACCGTCTAGATGGTGAAGGCTCTCTGGTGCAAGGCACACAATATACCCGAGTAGAAGTGAAATATTTACGGCACTCTAAGGATTATACCCTTAACCTGACGCTACTTCTATTCGGGCAGTGAATGTTTCCTACGTTTACTTACCTTTGCGGAGGATAACATGAAAGGTGTAGATGAGATGGCATGTAGAGTTTTGTGATAGTATGTTAGGCAAAAAGACATATGTCTCCTCCGTTGTCCTATAAAGACCTTTTAGTCCATGGTACCAGATCTATCTTGGCGGGAGTGAAAAATTTACGTCAGTCTAAGGATTGCACCTTGAACCTGACGCTACATCCGTCTTGATGGTGAAGGTCCTATGATGCCTGTTGAGACCCAAATAATGAAATTAATTGGGGCGCTACTTGAGGCCCACGGGTGCTTGTTGAGACCCGAATTATAACATTAAGTGGGGCGCTAGTTGAGGCTCGTGATTGATGGTTTCTCTTTTAGACCCAGAAGTGAGAGTGATATAGGATGCTTACTATGATCCGTTAAAAGACATCCGCCTCCTCCGTGGTCCTAAAAAACCACCAAAGCCAAGACACTGGATCTGCCTATGCAGGAGTGAAAAATTTACGTCGATCTAAGGATTGTACCCTGAACCTCACGCTACTTCTGCAAAGGCAATGAAGGCTTTCTCTGGTGCAAGGTACCCGATCTGTCCAGGTGGGAGTGAAAAATTTACGTTAGTCTAAAGATTTTACTCTGAACCTGACACTAATTTTGTAATGTCCCAAAAAAGCGGTACAAATGAAATCCCGATAGGTTAGATTCGCATAAATTCTTGTTATAAAACATGAAATAAGATGTATTTTCGCAATTTAACATAGGAAGAGGGAATTTTAGAATGAGGGACTAAATGGTCATTTAAACAAGTTAAGAAGCCTATAAATAAGAGTAAGAAGAAAAAGGAAGGGTCATTTGGCACAAAAAACACAAGGAAACCCGGAGATTCAGATTTATCCCGGAAATTGGGACCAAGAAGCAATTTATCGCTGATTTGGGACTTACTTGCAATTTATCTCGGAATTTGGGGCCAAGATGCAAATTATCGCTTTTCGGGGAGCTATTTGCAAAATTATCGCGGAAATGGACTGCTTTGTAATTTATCGCGAAATTCAGGGGCTTACTTGCAATTTATCGTGGATTCAGGGATTGTTGTGAAATTTATCGCGGATTTGAGGACTCGTGTGTAATTTATCGCAGATTCAAGGACTGATGTGCAATTTATCGCAGAAATGAGCCTTTATGCAATTTATCGCAGAAATTAAGGACTAAAATGCAATTTCCTGTGAATACGAAGAGCAACACCCGAATTGGAAAAGAATCTTGGACCATAGTGTAATTCACCGCGAATCCTAGGGTAAGGTCGCAAATTTCTGCATAATTCGATTAACTAACGAGAGTAAGTCATAGAGTCACACGACGGTATAACATGCTAATACGTATATGCAGGAAGTAGGGAACAAGAAGGCACCAGGCAATAGGATGACCAAGTAAGCGAAGTAAACATAGTGAATTAAAAGAAGGTTCATAGTTTGGGGCTTAAGTGAACATTAAGCTAAATCGAAGGGAGTGTAAGGTAAAAACAGAAGTCTCGGGGCAAGGTGGGAACACCAAACCCGGCATTGTATTCATGTGCACGGTCAGCCACATGTAGGATATGTCCGAGGAAGGAACACAGGGGTTCTCAAGAGCGTAATTGTGCGTACTACAGAGCCGAACGGAACCGGATAGGAACGGGGTAGCGCCCGAGTCTCTAACCAGGGAAGTGAAGCATATATTCTCGTCGAGCCAACTAACAACTAACGGCCGGTTTGGGCGAGACATGTTGACAAGCATGTAAAAACCGACCACAGTAGAAAACGAGGAAGTGATAGGGAGAGGAAATATCAAAAAGAAAAGTAAAGATAAAAGAATAAGCAAACTAAATGAACAAGAGAAAAAGGAATGAAATCTAGCGAATTAAAAATACTCTAGAGAAGTTTATTTTAATAGACTATGACTGTTTAACAGATTTTGTAGGTGGAGGACAGGAGGTTTAGGTGGCGTTGGAACTGAGGTCGTCGATCGTCCGCTATATGAGTCAGCTCTTTTGTTTTTTTTGAACTTGTCTAGATGTACTTTGAAAGACGATGATATTTCCTTGACCTTGAATTGTGTTTCGTTAAATTGTCTTACTTTATTTCACTAGTGCATAGACATTGTTGAAGGCTCCCTACGCTTATTGTTGGAGTAGTGCTGGACAAGCCGATCTAAGTAAGAGGTGTTGGGCGATTGGTAAGGTCCAAGACCAGGATTTCAAGAATTCAATATCAGTATTTTCACGGACGATTAAGTTGGCTAAGTGATGGCCTTGTAATATGATCTCTTCTTATTTATGATAAAATATTCTCGATTATTATCGAACTGATAGGTTACTAGCCGAAGACAAAGATTCGGGAAAGTTTTTTGTGATCCCAATATTTAATTGAGAATTATTGAGGAGTCTTATTGACGTTTGGGCTAGTTATCGGGAGGTTATCAAATTTAGCATATGGATTTAACCATACACTAATTATCGAGGAATTGATGTATTCTGAAAGCAAGTATTGAAGGTAGAGCAAAAATTATCATGCATAACGGAAAAATTAAAGAAATACGATAATAAATAAAACAAAGTTTACAAATTAGTTCATGGCCTTCTTCTGAGCCAACTTCAATGTTTTCCGGCCGGTAGTAGGCCTTTTCTTGGAGGCCTAATTCCCCTCACCATAAGCTTCAGCGTTCCTCACTTAGAATTCACGAAATTCTGCCTCATTACGCTCATGAGCCTCCGCGACTATGGCCGGAACAGGATTCCTCGCCGCTTCGTCCTCCTCAAATCGCTTGGCCTCCATGACCTTCCTCATTAGCTTATCATAATAATCCGAGGATATCTCCGGCAGAAGAGAATATGAAGTAGCCGGAGGGCCAGTTTCAATCGATATATCCTCGGCGTAGCATTCAGCAGCCAAGTCCTATGAAAGAAATTGCTCCATAGGGCCAAAAGAATCATTATTAGTATCTCGTTTCTAGAGAAATGTGTCCTCCGGGAAACTGCCAGTAAGATTGGGATCGACGTGAGCCCTTTCTTCTTTGCTCATTATCCGTCAGGAGACCCTCTGTGTTTGTTGGGATCATTTTTTGAAGAAATAATGATTTCGTTTAATACCAGAAAAGGAGGTCAAGTTGTTGTATGTCGGGGACTTCACCACAAAGTCCAACGTAAACTTCTTGAGCATCGCTTTCAAACATCGAGGCCATTTGGCGAGCTCAACCTTCAAATTTAGGCACTCGTTGGTCATCTCTTCGGCGATCCTCTATGCCTTGCGTCGGGACTCTATCTTCGTAGAATTCCCCCATGGCTTCTTCCATTTGCTTCTTTATTCGAGATATCTCACTATCATGTTCTTTAACTATGCGGCACTCACCGGCCAAATATTGTGCCACTTCGGAGTATTCTACTTGGTTATCGGCCCGGAGACGTCCTATGGCCGATATGTGAACACTCTTCTGGGCATCAAAGGCTTTCTTGTGCTCAACTTTCAATATATTTAATTCAGCCTCATGCGTCTCTAGTTCGTTAAGAAGGATCCGATCAGCCCCGGCCCGGACCTGTTCCCCTTCTAGCCCTTGTTCATCTAAATTGGAGTGGCGAAATATACAATACTCGCCAATCGCGGCAGCATACGCCAAATGAATCATCATTTCCTGAATATGCAAGTTAAAAATGGGAAAATTATAGCAAAGTCCAAATATATGAGATGCATGTATTATCACGTCACCTCTCGACCAGTCTTAATCGACGTCGCGACGTCTCGCATTCCCCAACGATAATCAAAGAAAACTATGTGGCCATCCCGGGTGCGACTAAGGATGTTGGCGTAGATATTCCTCAGCCGCATATGTGCTCCTCCGAATCCCCGGGGGAATCCTATTTCTCAATCAGTCCCCTAACATCATATGTGCGACGTCCACTCCATCGTCAAACCAAGCTTTCGCTGACCATCGCGAGATATCGCGGATCTTGAAATGATCAAAGAATGTTGCACCATGCTATGGGTGGCAGGCTCCCCCTTGGGCCCTCATCTTCTCCCTCCGCGAAAATTCATTTACCTTTATCACGTCGTGACTAACGACAAGACCCCGATGAGCGACGTGGCGAGCTAATCTACGGTTCAACTGGTGGCGAATCAGGAACCAGATGGAGGGCTTCAATAATTTCATATTCGGGGACAGGAATCTCCATTTCCTCCATAAATCCCATGTCGGATCCACCCTCAGCGTGGAATTCTCCCATACAAGACCCCCGAAGTGGTGAAGAAAGCGAAAGCGGGGGATTGCCATTCCCAGTTATTTCCGTCTGAGCACCATCTACAGTGTAGGGATAGCCAAGGACCCTATTTGATCCCCATGGAGGAATCTCGGTAAGCGTGTTTAAAGCCAAGTCTTCGGTGTCCTCAATGTTACCCAAGAACTCAGCCTGTCGTTTGGATCAGAACCTTTGTAGGTGGCCATTATTCGATTTGTAAGGAAAGAAACATTTATCAGAGCGTATTAACGGAATGAAAGTAATAGTTAGATTCTGAAAATGGTAAAGGCAAGAAAGCGAGTTTCCTAATCTAGTTCATGGTTACCTAGGACATGGAAAGGAATATGGGGCGGAGCTTGCATAGTCCGAGTAACAACCATGAGAGGTAGAGGAAAGAGGGTTTCAGCAGTCACTTTTTGAATATGCTTAAGAGCTGTTGAACATTAGCTCTATCGATAAGTTTCTAGGGTTTTGGTATGGGGCCACACCAATCTGGGAATTAAAATTATTTGCTAACTGGAAAAAGCCAAGGAAGAGACATGGCTTGATTGCGAGATGTCACATAGAAATAACATAGTTTCTAGTCGTGATTGGATTTTGGAACTGATAAGCAAAATGGGCCATTCTTTTCCCGTATGCCCAAGTAATGACACCCTAAAGAGCTCTGGGACGGGTGAAGGACAAGTTGGAAGAGCCTGAAGAAAAGTTCGATGTTTCTCTTTATTTTGGCGGCCTGGTTAAAAATGATGAAAGCTACGATATAGCTATAAGAGTTCGGGTTTATATGGTAGAAATTCAGTTTAAGGAAGTCTAATATGTCTAAGATGAAGGGGTGCATAGGAAGCCGAATCCCACTGTGGAGATGTTCTAAAGACATAGTGCAACAACGAGGTGGAGGTGTTAGTATTCTCTCAAGAGGTCCTGGGACCTGTATGACAAAGTCCTCCAGAAAATAATAATCAATCCTCAAGGAGGTCAAGGTAGTTTTTCCCATCCGAGCTTTTGGTCAAATGATTCGAACTTCTTTGAGATGGACTAATATTGTCTGCCCATCACTCTATAATTTTCGAGACGTTCGTAAAATTCAAAGTTCGAAGTTTGTGGGTTGTTTTGGATTTGTTCGGTGAACTTGTAACCCAATGATTCTGTGGAAGACATTATATTCTGTGTAACTCGAAACTTGATTTTTGGCTAAGGTGAATTTGTAAAGGGGATCATTTATGCGGTGAATTGTGAAGGAGCGGAAATCCGCGGTAAAACTAAGAGCTAGAATTCAGCGGTGAATTTACGTATAGAAAATCCTCGGTGAATTACCAAAGGATGAAAATCTGCTGTGAATTTGATGGCTGAAAAACCGTGGTGAATCTGTTTGCTCTGGAAATTCACAGCAGAACGTGCGATTATGATAATCAAATGGTACAAGTACAAACAAGAGATATCGACAATCCAAATGAAAACGAGTCACACAAAAATGATCAAATCCAATCCGAAGTGCTCGAGTTGAAGAGAGACGCAATTGTTTGACACAATCTCGCGAGCCACAAAAAAAGTCGCGACTACCATGTACAAATATCGTGAATGGACAAAATGTCGCGAGCAAGGGGGCAACTAGCGAAAAATCACTAGTCGGGTGGACAGGTGACAAAAACTCGCGACTTAGTGGGGCAAAATCTCGAGAGTTAGCTGAATCTCGCGAGTGGCCAAGTTCTCGCGACCAAGCCTACTAAAATAAGATACACAACTTCGCGACCGACGAAACATTGCAAAAACTCACGACAATGCAATAACTCGTGACTTTTGGGCAAAAATTCGCGGCTTCGGAAAAGGTTACACATTCTCGCGAATAGGCATACAAAAAGTTGCTACTAGGCATAAAGTCGCAAGTTCGAGCAAAAACCATGACTTGGGAAGTGTGCCAAGACTTTGAACCGTTTTCTAGGGCCTAAGGTCTTATATTTATAAACAAAAATTTCTCAATAGGTCAACTTAAAGTCCAAAAGCCCAGTTTAAGTCCATTTAGCCAAATTACTTAGAAAATATCCATTTCCTATGGGATACGTGTCACAAAATCCTGGAACTGCGAAACTGCACCCCGGTCGAACACTAGTAGCACGTAATGCCGAGAAAATACCTAAAAGGACTCTTCACTAGTTCCTCATATCTAAATACTTAGAAGATAGCAAAAAATGTCGCATAAACTCACCAACGAGCTCTCCGAGTGACAAATTAAAAAAATACGCCTAGCATCATTTCCAACCGAAATGATTCAAAACACCATCAGAATCCTCATACGTGAGACCAGGATGCCTAAGTTACGAGACTACCCCCGAAATCAAATTGCTCAATAAATTTAATAGAAAACCGAAAATACGATTTAGCCACGTCAGACGAGCCGCTAGGATATCATAATTACGTAAATAACCCCGGACAATATCAATAGTCCCTCGGTTTGCCGATTCAGATTATGAGTCGTAAACCACATTATATCGGCTCGTCTCAAAGTGCAGTGCTCATCTTACACTTTTTTTCGAAAACCATGAGTAAAGCTGAATTCTTCTCACTGACACAAAGTGTACATATCCTGATGTTGGACCAAAGTTTTCAGCTCGGGGGGTCTGTTACGATAAATATCGCTCTTTATTGTGCGTACCGACGCATTTTACTGTACCCTGAAATCCTGCCGCACCACGTCCATTTGTTAATTCTACGCAAGCGAACTTAGGAAAATTTTTTAACTACCTATCAAGATGGTTTCAATCTCCGCAAGGATTTCTGGCTTTTTTGCTTCATCAAAATCCAACTCTTCACAACTTAGGGGGTTCGTCTAACTCCTCAACTTTGCAATTCAATCTTGTTCCCGTCGTGATTGTTACTCTACGATCTCGAACTCATATGTCTTTTTCTTGCGCTCGAACAAGATATCACTTTCTCCCATCCGCTAGGAGGTTGGTACTTATTCCTTTACCATACTCATTACTTCAGGGAAATTATTTTACGCTTACGGTCGATCATGTGCATCTTTTATATGCAGCTCAATTACCGTCTACCTGTAAAGACTATCGTCTATATAGATGTGTGAACTTTAAGATTAGCGTGGGACTTTTAGTTTGAGTCCCAAACTTTGAGGCGAAATGATGAATTAGTTTCTCTTTATGAAATGATCTCATCAAAGAAAAAGAGCATCTGGCCGAATTTTAAGTATAGAAAGGAGAGCTCAACTGAATAATAGCTTTATCGGTCATCAAATATTATGTAGGGGACATGTCGATTAAGGTAGGAACCCGATGCATCCTACTTCCCATATATATTGTCTGCGAATTAAGATTCTATCATGAAATAAGTCTTTATTGTGGGGGAAGCTTCGCCTCGGAAGATGTTAGTTGAACTCTATGAGTTATACGAAAAGAAAACCGAGAGCGTTGACTGAGAATCAAATAGGAAACAATATCAAACCAGAGCAAGAACCTAAAATTGCCTCATAAAAAATCCAAGAGCCGTTATATTTTCATTTCCTCAATTTTGATTCCTCATATGTTTCATTTGATAAAGTGAGTTCCCAGTTTTCTTTGAAACTGCTTCTCTTTATTTGCGAATTTAAGATTTCGTTCCGTCTCTCATAAAATCTTGCACCTTGATGAAGCTCGATCGTTGTTGCTATATTCTGATTATTTCCGATATGAAAATCAATGTCATCCATAAAACGACTTTATGAAATCTCCTATGGTAAATAAGAAAGTCTATGTCATGCAGATAATAATTCTCTGGATCTCATAGTCATAAATAGCGATATACATGTTATATGACTTGTGCTGATCCTTCCAATCATTAATAATGAACCCGATGCATCCATAAAATACTTATAGTCGTTTTACCATATGTCAAAAGAGTATAGACCTTTCGGAGATAATTACTTGATAACTTTCATATGGATCCTAGGTAGGAATCTATGATCTTAATTGAGATTGTAACATAAGTTTTCGTACTATAAAAAAGGGAATTACCCTTGACTTTCGCAACCGCGTTTAAGGGAGCGATCCTAATACGTCCCAGCCAGTTTCTTGGTTCTTTCGATCGTAAACAAAAAAAGCGAGATACTTGTGAGACAATTACTGAATACGATGATCATACGAGATAAAAATATAGACTCATCCACTTAATAAAGATTCAGAATATTCATCGCTGACATAACCAAGCGCCCAACCATAACTTGCTTCTATCTCTTCGACTAATTCAATTGATCTGCGGAGATGCGCGAGGGACACAACGTTGTTCGAGACAAAGATACACCTTGGTATGTGGTAGTTTTACCAACTTATCAAATGACTATTATGTGTCATGGATGAGACAAATGTCTTTCCTTACTTAATGTCCAAAACGAATCCACTTCGTATGCCGTTTTATAATCTTTCTATAAAATTGCTCATTCACAATTAAGAAAACTATCGTTTCATAAGGTATCCTCAATGAGACCTCTAAATCATCAAATAGGTAAATAACAGTGCCATTAAATATCCTTATATGACAAACATTATTTTCAGAATATTCTTCGTTGTGTGCCACTCATTCAATAGGTTTTGTCATAACTGGGAGTCCCTAGTCGAAATAGAATTAGTTGAATTCATACCATAAGGCGAATATTTGGCCATTTTAATCGTTTATCCGAATGAAATCCATAAACACGATCCATCGACAAATTAATGCATAGACAGATAATTAAGTTAAACGATAAATTTCTCAGACAATGGTCCCTTTTATAGGGAGTTTACTTTAAAATTTCAATAATATCTTAGAGTTCCCAATCAGAACTAACGAGAATTGATACCATAGGACCATCAGTTGGTCAGTTTGATCGTAAATGAAAATACACGATCATAAATAATGAAATCCATGCTATAGGACCATAACTTGGCCATTTTAACAAATGAAGTTATGTCCTAACGTGACTTTATAATTTCCCCGATAATAAATATTATTCTCTTCATCGTAAATAACATAGTATTCCTTGTAGTTAGGTAATCGTTCGGCCACTGCTATCACAACTAAGGATGATGAGTCATACATGTGTTTATTTGAAAACCGTGCAATAAGGCAATTCATCGAATTCCTTGACCATATTTAAGGATGGCCAGATATAAAAGAGCTTTCTTGATCGAAGGTACCATGATAATTTATGCCATAAAAGCATTACTCATTCATTTTTGCCATAAACAATAATATCTTCAGCAGAACACAACCCAGCGTTCGATATCAGTTACACTCACGGATCTTACCCGTGTCAAGTAATCTCTTGCCTCACTTAGCGTCCCAATTCATAGCGCACTTGGGTCACAACAATCACCCATTAATCTCGGGTTTCATTAAGCGCCCCAACTCAATCACACATTCTTGGGTCCAACAAGGAGCCATTAATCTCGGGCCTTACTAAGCGCCCATATTCATCACACATTCTTATTATTGGGTCTCAACAAGCACCCATTAATTCTAATAGGGATGTAAATATCTCATAGGGCCTTATAAAGCGCTAACAATTCACTTGCGCATTTTGTCAGGGTATAAACTGACACCCGAGATCATCTCATTCACATGGTGCCTCATGAAGCGCCCACAATTCACTTGCACATTTTCTCCGGGTATAAATTTGCACCCTGGATCATCACACTTTCCCTCCGGTATAAACTTGCACCTAGGATAATCATACTTTCCCTCTGGTATAAACTTACACCCGAGACCATCGCACTTTCCTTCCGGTATAAACTTGCACCCAGGATCATCATACTTTCCCTACGGTATAAACATGCACCAGGGATTATCGCACTTTCCCTCCGGTATAAACTTGCACCCAGGATCATCTCATTTTGGACCATTCCCACAAACTATCGAAAGCGTTGGGAGCTCTCACTATCTGGATAAAAGTAGCGTCAGGTTCCAGGTACAATTCATAGACTAACGTAAATTTTTCACTTTAATCCAAACTGATCAAGCTCCTCACGTCAAACGATTTACTCGTTTGACTATTAAAGGTGGCGGATGTCACTTGTGCTTTACACATACTAGCACAAGTCCTATCCCAGGGCAGTAAATCATCCACACGGACAACGCCAAACTGTTGTGGTTAAGAGATTGGGGGTATCAACAGTCGTCCGGTTTGTAATAAAAAGAACTCGGTTTTGACTTGTTTTGATTGGGCAAAAAGATTATCAAAAGAAAGAAAAAAATGACACAACGATTTAACGTCAAAACCACTCGGAAAAAGTGAAAAAACCACCTGACTATGAGCTCGAAATGCCCTTAGCCGATATATTGATCGAATAGTTCATATTACAAACAAAGGAGGCTAAACGAAAATGGCTAAAGCAATAAGAAAGCGCGAGAAGAGAAATTAGCAGAGTAACCGCCTATTTCGTGCGTCCAAAAGGTCCTCTTGATCTTGTGATTTAGCTTTGTATTTATAGAGGGGAAGACGCATATGAATTATGCTATGTAACCGCCTCTGACAAGGTCATTTTCATTTGCTGGAAAATGTGGTTGTGCCCGAAGTGCGAACATCGTGAATAAGCCCGAAGCGTGGAACGCATGCATGTGCCCTGAGCGCAGAGCACGTGAGTTGTGATGACCCGGAAAAAGGTACCATAAATAAATATCAACGAAGAAAGTTACGATATTTAAACTAATGTAGACAATGGGTATGGGAGTGGAAAATAAGAAAGGAATACTTAATAGGAGAAAAGTATAAGAAATTAGGAGGGAGGGGTCAAAATGCAATTAATGGGAGTTAAAACCACTATAAATACATGTTAAAATGTCCAATAAAGGTCATTTAGCACTTTGACATAAATACATCGTGAAAATTAGCCCAGGAGTAATTCACCGCGGATTTGTGGAGAGGAAATTCACCGCGGAAAAGTAGCGAGCAAATTCATCGCGGATTCTGCCCAAGGCATAATTCATCATGGTTTTGTAAAATGAAATTCAGCACGGAAAAGTATCCAGTAAATTCATCGTGGATTCCGCCCAAGGCATAATTCATCGCGGATTTGTAATGAACAAATTTAGCGCGGAAAAGTAACCAGCAAATTCATCGCGGATTCTGCCCAAGGCATATTTCATCGCCGATTTGTAAAGAAGAAATTCAATGCGGAAAAGTAACCAGCAAATTCATCGCATATTCTGCCCATGGCATAATTCATCACGGATTTTTGGTAAAAAGAGGATGTTCGCCTCGAAACAATCCCAGAACTAGTAGAAAGTGAGTCTCGTAGATGTACGGTGGAGTAACGGGTAACGAATTAACGTAATAAAGATATATGTTAACGTAGGAGAGTTTAATAAGATAATTTACGATAACAGGAGGGACAAAAGAAGATATCGAGCATCGAAGTTATCAGGTAAGTGTAGTTAACACGATGTAGTAAGTGAAGGTTCCAACATAGGTAAATGGAGGGTTCATAAGAAGAAAGTTAAAGATAGAAATGAACGGAATGAATGTTAATCATAGTCGGGGTGAGGGAGGATGGACCGTCCGACCGAGCCCGCCATCATGCTTAGCAATCGGTTCGCCAAAGGAAGGGCATGCCTGATGAAGGGAACGATATGTTCCAACGATGAAAGATACGTACGAAGAGGGCTGAATGGACCCGTATGAGAAAAGAGGTAGCACCAGAGTCCTCATTCGGTGAAGGGACGCATACGGCTCGTCGAGTCAACTAACAGTTAACGGTTGGCTTGGGCGAGACATGTACCGAGCATGTTACACTCGGCCACGTAATGAGAATGAAATGGAAGGAAAATTGGAAGGAAAGTACATGAAATGTAAAAGAAAGAAAAAGAAGGATACAAAGGAAAGTAAATGAAATTTAAAAGAAAGAAAAAATATAATTTATCTAGAAGTTATTAGTTTTATGCCTTTATTTCTTGTTATGAGAGGAAGTGGAGAAAGTATGAAGTTTCTTTTAATACATTGTGATCGCTTTACGGACTTTGTAGGTAATGAGAACGGAATGTGAGAAGAGGCGTAGGAAGAAGGTCGTCGGTTGTCCGGTTCAGAGTTCGGTCTTTTGGAACTCCTTTATATTCTCGTTGTTAAATTTGACACTATTTTGTTTGTTTTGAACTATGTTTTGGAAACTTTGATTAATTACTAGATAGTTTTTTCTCAATTCGGCTAGGCCGGGTTTAGCGTCGTTACGTGAGCTGTAACCGTTTGGACTGATCCAATGAGTCGTTACGTGAACAAAGTTTAGGGTTGTCCGGTTCAGAGGCCGGATGTCTTAGTTACTCCTAAATCCATCTTCGGTCCTGAAACATAAGTGGGCCTTCAGGCAGATTATTCCAGATGGGCCAAGTTAAGCATCTTGGGCCGCTTAGGTTCGTTTGTTGTCATATGGGTAGCCCAATATGATTGGATCTCATCCAATACGGTGTATGTAACGACCCTAATTTGGGTCTAGCTGATTTGGTAAAAACGTGCTAAATAAAACGAAACGTTCGAATGTAAACTTAAAACATAGTTCAAAAGACATAAAGTCTAGCAACATAATTTAGAGTATTCTCAAAAGACCCGACTCTATCACCGGACAACCGACAACCTCCTTCCCATGCCCTCCTCATACCTCGTCTGCGTCACCTACAAAATCTATAAAGCGGTCACAATCTATTAAAGGAAATTTCACACACGCTATACTTATCTTTTCATTTCTTAAATAAACCATACACACACGCGTAAATCGTTTCTTTTAATCGTTTTCTTATTTTCTTCTTCTTAGTCTTTTACCCTTATCATTCCTCTCATCCTTTAACTTTACTGTTGCCGAGAGTAACATGCTCGGTACATGTCCCACCCAAGCCAACCGTTAGTTGTTGGTTGACTCGACGGGCCATATGCTTCCCTTCCTCGGGTGAGTACTTAGGCGCTACCCCTTTTTCCACCTAGATCTGTTCTGCCCTTTTCGTACGTATCTTTCTAATTTTGAAACTTATCGTTCCCTTCATCAGATATGTCCTTCCTTTGGCAGATCGTGTACTAAGCACGATGTCAGGTTCGGTCGGACGGTCCATCCTTCCTCACCCCGAGTCTTATTAACATTTGCCTCATTCATTCGTGTCTTTTACTTTCTTTCTTACTATCCCTTCCCGTTTCCTTAAGTCGGAACCTTCCCTTACTACATTGTGTTCACTCCGCTTACTTGTTGCTTTCGCTCGTTATAATCCCTTCGTGCTTCCCTGCATTTCGTAACATATCTTAGTACTCGATTTCCGATGTTATTATCTCATTGTTAACTATGTGGTTACCGTAGACCCTACGTATCCTTTTCTCTCACGATCCGGCATTGAGACACGACGAAAACACCCAAATTTGATATTTCCGCGATAAATCGCTCCATTCCTCGAAATCCGTGACAATTTTGTGCTTAGGGGCAAATCCGCAATAATTTTGGCCTTCAAGACTTCCGCGATAATTTTTGTGGTTTAGGTTTTCCAATACAATTTTGTGGTTTAGGTTTTTCTGCGACAATTTGTTCTTCCGCGATAATTTTCGTGTTTATCGGGTTTTTCGCGGATTTTTGTGGCTTAGTGATAATTAACTTGGTTTTGGGCATTCTCACCCCTATTTATAGACATTTTAACTTCTCTAATTCACATTTTGACTCCTCCTTCTTTTTATTTTGACCCATCCTTTATCTTTTGCTTTACTTTTCCATCTTTTCGTTTCCTTTTTCGTTCTTTCATTCCCGTATCCCTCGTTATTCCTTGTCTAGACTTTACCACTATATTCCCTACTATTGTTCCATCATACCTTTTTCCTGGCTATTACAGTGTACTCGATCTAGGAGCCCTCATCACTAGCCCCTCGGGCTTGATTGCCATTGTAGAGGTGATACAAGACCAACCTTATGACCATGAATTCGTTAAGCATGACAATCGATCGGGCATCCAGGGGACCATACCCGAAACAGTATGACAAGCGTTTCTCGAACCGATTTTGTACTTTGTGAATTTGAAATGTTAATTTTGAATTTCAAAAGATATTTTTATTTGAAATAACTGTTTCGGGTATGGTTCCGAAATATGTTTCGGGTATGGTCCCAAAATGTCAATTTTGAATTTCGAAGGACAGTTATTTCGCCTTTTTTTTATTTGAATATTAAAATCCAGACCTTCGCATTTCAGTATTCTGTTACATGACAGGCGTGATAAGTGCATATAGATTGCATCCACCTGTGGCAAGCATACGTGCGGTTTGCTATTGGTCGTGAAATTAATATTTAAATCGGGATCTTGGGGATTGTTCATCCTCACCGTCATTTGCAAAAATCTGTTGCAGCGAAGAAAAGCTCTGCGGTCTCCGTTCTTACTAATGCTGTAATCTTCTTCCCAAGTTTTTTCTTAAGGTAAAAATCATGGCTCCTTGCAAGGCTAGATACCAAGCCTTGTCCGAACAGACATTGATGAACTTAGATCTAAGTTTTCAATCCCGCTCATTATCCGATCTGGAATGAAAAAGAGGATGTCTCATGTTTCCTTCAAGTGGAGATGAACGTCCCCTCTAACGCCCTCCCTATCAGTTACGCCTCACTGAGGTGAGGTTTATGTTTTTCGATACACCTATATATAGCGGCCGTACTTAGGGAGATTCATTCCCCGGCCTATACCCTGTTCCCGGATAGTTATGTAAATATAGTTGCTTTTATTTTCTATTGTCACGAACAGAGCATAACCCCAACTCTAGAGCGTTTTTTCAACTTGTTCTTGGTTGGGTCCCGAAAGGGTAAGAGGTGTCAAAGGTTCTGTATGTTATACTATATAATAGTTCGCGCCGCAGAGTGCGCTATAGTCGATAAGAAGGACTCCCTTCACCAGTTGGAGTCATGTTATGTGTAGTTAACAGTTCCGAATGAGGACTTTTTAGGATGTGGCCTAATATTACCCAGCCGCACATAGGTAGGTTGGACCGAACCAAATTCAACCCTTCTCTTCACGACATCGCAGACACACTATCGATGTTCCCTCCTCCCGAAGCATGCCTTAAGCGGATAGATATGCTTCGGGAGAAGAGGTTAATAGAGATAGGGGTAGAGAGTAGGACCGGAGCACCAGTCCCGTGGGGGATGTTATCCAGTTCTGATTAGTCCGAAGGATCGGGTATGGAGTGAGTTGTTATTAAGTTCACATATCCTGATCCTCCTTATGAATTTCTTTTGCATGTTCTACAGAGACAATGCCTAGCTTCCAATTCAAGCGTATGGTAGCAGCTTCGGCCCGCCCCAACGAGGATCAGCAGGGGGCGATAGAAGTTGCACAACCTTCGGAGTCTACAACCGGAGGCACGTTGATCCCTTCGGGATCATCGTCGACGGGGAATCCCCCAATCAGCTACACCTGTGAGGGCATGTTGACTCTACACTGCATAGGGGAGCCTTCCAGTGGCAAGGGGGCCGCTCTGCGAGTGATAGGGGTGGTGGAGAAGGTGATAACGGCTAGAATTCGCTCGGTGAGCTTAACCAGTCTATATCGAATTGGGAATTGCTCCCCTATCAGTCCTAACGTAGTGAACCTATTTCTGCAGGGAGCGGTTCAGGTGGAGAAGGATCTCTCGAGCTCGAACCTTGAAGAGAAAGTCTACCTACCGCCTGTTCCCTTGGGTAAGTGGAAAAGGGTGGCCGAAGCTGAAGCCCCAAAGAAACTGAAAAGGATTAGGAAAGTGGGAGAGGCTCCGGTCCCTGCCCATAGCAAGGGGATAGTTTTGAAGCATTAATTGACCTAGCAACAAAGGTGAGTTTTCATTTCAGAAGACCTGAAGGTTCCGATTCTTACATTCCTTTATGTGCAGATGTTGCGGAAGGGTTTCACGGCCGCCAAGTAGTCCAAGTATTGAGTGACCATAAGAACTGAAGTGACCATACGGTCCCCCAAGTAGTCCAAGATCAACTTGCCTTGGCTAAAAGGCAAGTTGAAATAAAACATGGAGCTGGATAGGCTAAACAACGAGTTGCTAGTACCGGGAACGCAAGTTTCCCTCCTAGAAACTCAAGTTTCTCAGTTGGATGGGAAGTACAAGGCAACTCAGGCAAAAGCGGACTCCGCAAAATCCCGGAATGCGGAGTTAGATGCTAAGGTACGGGAGAAAGATGAGGAGATGAGCCAAGTCCAAGCTCGGACCAAGTAGAAAAGAAACAAACTGAACGATCTTCTTCTTCGGCCCGGGAAGAAAATTTGAGCTTGGAAGAAGATCTTGCTTAGGCATGTACCGCGTCAGAGAATTCGGTCCAGGACGCTGTTCTGGGATTCGCCCAGTCCCCATTGTTATTTGCTTTGACAGATAATATCAACGGGACCTACATTGCTATGTTCCTGAGCAACATTCGGGATCAGGTTACAAAGCAGTTCGGGCTTTCTCCAAATGATGAGAGGTGGAGGTTGATCGATCCTTTGGAGAAAGATGTAGATTTTAAGGCAACTCCTTCTTTGGAAGAGCCTATTTTGGAGGACGATCCCTTCTTCCCCCATTTCGATGAGATGGAACGGCAGTTAACCAGAAGGTTGCTGATCAGGAAGAAGAGTTGAAGCGGCTTGCAGCCCGGACCGCACCGAAGGAAAGAGAGGATGAGGATAATGAAGAGGAGCAAATGGGCTAGGATAATTTCCATAATTGTACCCCTTTTTTGTTTCCTTATACTAAATAAAATATCCAGTTCTTCATTCTTCGTTTCCTCTTTTCATAGTTAGAATAAGGTTAAAAAGAACTAAGTTCATGTTCAATATAAATGATTAAGCTTGTTGGATGTAAGCTCTTTCATTCTTAAGTCTAAGATCGGGGTTATTCGATAAGCATAAGCTCTTCGGTCCCCGAACTGGATTTAGGTTGAGGTTTGGTTGGGTTTAATTATTTTGGATTTTCAGATGCATGTAAGTACCACTCTTATTCTGTCCATGGGATCATGATAACATTGGAACGGCGTAGCCCCATTCTTTATGAGTCTCATGACAAGCTTCGGCCGAGCCTCGGTTCTATATATGTCCCATGTTAGACTTCGGTCAAGCTTCGGTTCTACATAAGTCCCAAGTCGAGCTTGAGTTTGCACTTTGATTGACTAACTCTAACATTTATTCGTTCGTCTTGTGGTAGATTACCGGAGCATAAGGGTTGTTTTCAAAAGTGAAGGCTCTCGAAAGGGATGTTTAGTTCGTAGTGAGTTTTGGGAGTTTTCCAATCCATCATCAATACTCAGCATGCGCAGGAGCATCTGACTCGTTAGAGCGGTCACTGCCGCTTGGGAGCCTTACATATGAATTGCTACATTCACCAGTCCTAACTCGTCAAAAAGATATGACTTTAGGATCGGTCAAATACCTAGCTAAAACAGTTTGTATTATACCCATTTATATTCTATCTATGTTCAGAGGAATATATTTTTGGTTTGGAATTGTCATTAATAATCCAATATTTACAAGAAATACCGCATTAGATTCATATGTTCCAAGTTCGAGGGATCTTGTCACCATCTAACGTCTACAATTTGTAAGCCCCAACTTCAAATTTCTTCATCATTCGATAGGGTCCTTCCCAATTTCTGTCCAACTTTCCGACTTTCCTTTGAACCCTTATATTTCGAAGTATGAGGTCGCCTTCAAAGAACTCCCTTGGTAGGACCCGCTTGTTATGGCTCGCTCAATAGTTCACTGATAAGAACATATTCTTGTCTAAATCGCACTTCTCTTCTCTTCAATTAACTCGAGGTCCAATAATCTCCGTTCGCCGTTCATATGCTCGTCATACTAAGTTATTCGAGGCGATCGGATGGCCATTTCTATTGTACTAACCGCATCAGACCCGTATAACAGCGAGAATGGAGATTCAAGGGTCGTTGTAACGACCCTAATTTGGGCCTAGCTGATTGGGTAAAAGCATACTAAATAAAAACGAAACGTTCGAGCGTAACTAAAACATAATTCAAAAGCATTAAAGACTAGTAACATAATTTAGAGTATTCTCAAAAGATCGGACTCTATCACCAGACAACCGACGACCTCCTTCCCATGCCCTTCTCATACCTCGTCCGCGTCACCTACAAAATCTGTAAAGCGGTCACAATCAATTAAAGGAAACTACACACATACTATATTTGTCCTTCCATTTCTAAATAAACTTAAATACACACGTAAGCCGTTTCTTTTAATCGTATACTTATTTTCTACTTCTTGTTTCTTTACCCTTATCATTCTTTTTCCCCTGCCCACATCTTTTAAACTTCACTGTTGCCGAGTGTAACATGCTCGGTACATATCCCGCCCAAGCCAACCGTTAGATGTTGGTTGACTCGACGGGACGTATGCTTCCCTTTCCCGGGTGAGTACTTAGGCGCTACCCCTTTTCTCACCCAGATCCGTTCTTCCCTTTCGTATGTATCTTTCCATTCTGGAACTTATCATTCCCTTCATCATGCATGCCCTTCCTTTGACGAATCGTGTGCTAAGCACGATGCCGGGTTCGGTCGGACAGTCACGGGGCCAGATGTGCCCCGATGCGAGTAGTTTTGGTTGAATCCTCTTCAACCAAGTTGATCAGCTTGAACCCGATGGGTTCCATAGCTTGCCTCGGGTGCGGTGGCTCTTCCAGCAAATCCACCCAGACTCTCTTGATAGGTGCCAAAGTTCGACACGATCTCATGTAGCACTGTCTTGCGACTGTTTGGTCCCTCTTTACAGAGATAACTCCATGAGCGGATGGGAACTTTAGCATCATATGATAAGTAGAAAGAACCACTTCGAACTTGCTGAGCCATGTCCATCCAATAATGACATTGTAAGCAAGGTCGACTTTAACGACGATAAATTCAAGGGTTTTCGTTCGGTCCTTGAATTGATCTCCCAAAGTGATTGGGAACAAGATCTTCCCACATAGAATGACGCTCCTCTGGTCGAATGCCTAGAGGGTGATATTGGCAATGGAGAGATCGTGACCTCAAACCCCCAACATCTCAGCTACTTCGCGCTTTATCAAGTTGCACGAAGCCCTGGTGTCCACCAAGATCCTGTGGACCCGACGATTAGCAATAATTCCAGTGATGATGAGAGGATCATCACATGGATCAGTAACTCCTTCCCGATCAGCCACGGTGAAGGTAATGGCATCCTCGTAGGAGGAGGACCGCTCCGCAGGTTCATATTTGACCAGCGCCACAGATTCGGAGCTCTCTGGGGAGTCTCCACGCGCTGTTCTCTTTCAATCCCTGACCGATTCGTTTATTCTTATACCACCGGAGATAACATAAATATCTCCGGCAACTTCCCTTTCTCTAGGAACTGCCTCATTTTGGGGAGGCTGAGTGTCCATTTCAGCGGGTGGAGGAGCGGGGTTCTCCTGTCTTCCACCCTCGTTCTGCGGCGCTCTACCGCCACGGCCTCGCCATCTTCGTCTTCGGCCCTGGCCATGGTTCTCTAAACCGTGCTGGCCTCTTTCATTTTCTGGCGGAGGTGACCTTCGGTCCTCCACTCTGTCATGATAATTTCGAAGATGTCCCCTATTATCTTTGCCCAACGGCCTATGACGATTGTCATCTTGATGGCGCCTTCGTGTCGATTCAGCTCTCTTGCCCTTATGATCATCCTTTTTGGGCCTGTCTTTCGTCATTGCCTCCATTGTCTCCTGCAATAGCAGACACTTCAATGTGGGGTGATCGTGATTATGATGTAGTTCACAATACACCCGATTATCCTCCTTATGGGAGACATTTTTCTCAGTTACAACCACGACTTCTCGGGGCTGCTTCTTAGGGTAAGAAACCCTATGGTCACCCACGGGCTCAGAACTCCCGTTAGGCTTCCTGTAGCTCTGTCCAGTGCTTCATCCACCTTGATGTACTTGTTGATTTTCTGAAGGAGTTTTCCCAGGATGGATGGGGGACTCTTAACCGAACTCACCGAAAGGCAGCATGGTCCAAACACTTGCCGTAGGATATCGATTCTGTTACTGAGCTCCAATTTTATACCATGGGTTGTTCTGTTGAATTTCTCCATGAAGGAGCGAACACTCATCTTTGCCGGGATATATTTCAGATTGTATAGTTCCTGCCTGCTTCGGGGCAGTCCTACATTTGGAGCGAACTGCTCAAAGAAAGCCAGGATAAATCCGCCATACGACTGTATGGAGAGGTCCGGCAAGTTATTGAACCAGGTTCGGGTGTCGCCTTGTAATCTTGCCGCAAAGATGCGGCACTTTAGTGAATCGGAGGCCCAGACCGTTCTCATCCTTAATTCGAAATCTGCGACGTGATCGATAGGATATCCGTCGCCCCTAAACGTTGGCAACCCTTCGGGGTTGCGGTAATGCCGATCCGGGACTGCCGCCCAGATCTCCTCAGAAAAAGTGAGCATCAAATCTCCCAAAGCAGCTGAGGCACCGCCTGATTGGTAGGATGACGCTTGGGTTGTATGCAAATTATGCCACCATTCATCATCCTTGCTCCGCTTGATCGGGACCTCCATGGCCCTGTTGAATAAACCAGGATTGCACTCAAGATCGGGCCCACAATCCCTCTGCGTACGCAGGGTTTCCAACTCCCTAGTAAGTTCATCGATACGCCTTTGCAAACGTTCCTGATCAGTCCCAGGAACAAGAGTTGGAGCTCTGGTTGGGGGAGGTGGAGTGGATTGATATCTCGATCTTCTCATTGTCACACCACGCCTGATAATCTCCTCTTCATCGGAGTTACACGCTTCAGGGTCACTCTCGTACCCTCTGTTTGTAGGAACAGAGCTTGTAACAGCCGATGGTTCTGTTCCACTTCTATCCAACGTAATTTCTAGCACCACCTTCCGGACAACAGCCTCCAGATCCTGTAGAGAGAAAGTTGGGGCTGTAAGATTGTTGGGATGCACGTCACTATCGATCGTCGAAGTTCCGGTTGCCATGCCTTTGTTTATCCTATCCCAGGAAGAAACCTCAAATAGGGATTAGAAAATCGTCCCCACGAACGGCGCCAAACTATTTTTGTAGAAAGACCGGGGGTACCAACAGTCGTCTTGTTCATAATAAAATGAACTCAGTTTAAATTTGTTTGAATGGGGGAAACGATTAAAAATGAAAGGGGCAAATGACACAGCAATTTTAGAGTGGAAAACCCATCGGAAAAGAGGAAAAAACCACTTGACTAAGAGCTGAAAATGCTCTTAGCCGATATATTAATGAAATAGTTCATGATACAAACAATAAAGGTTTATGAAAATGACTGAGGCAAATAAGAAAGTGCAGAATGTAAAATCAGCAGAGTGTCTACTGATTTGCGCGTCCAAAAGGTCTTATCTTAGATCGTCATCAAGCCCTGTATTTATAGAGTAGAAAACGCTTGTAGATCATGCCCTGTAACCGCCTCTAACAAGGTCGTTTTCTCATGCTGAAAAACGTGGATGGGCTGGAAGTGCAATCTGAGTAATGGGGCCCGAAGCGTGGAAAGCACAGCCAAGCCCGAAGCGCAAGACACGTGGGCTGTAATCGTTTGGACCGATTCAAAGGATCGGTTCCCCAAAGTAATGAATAATGTTCACCGCTATCCTTCGGTCCTGGCTACTGGTTAATGGATTTACCTAAAAGGGCCTTCGGGTCCTACTATCATTGTTTTGCGGAGTCCTTATATGAAGTTGGATCTTGAGCCTTTAGGTTCGGCTTCCATCACATGGACCAGCCTGGAATGGCTGTGCCTCATCTTGTTCGGGATACCGAGTTTCGGAGCTCTCATCAATACCAATCCAGAATTCTTTTTTCGGACTAAACCGATATAACCGATCGGTACCAAAAATTATTTTTAAATAATAACTAAAAAAATCGAGTTGGACTCGGAAAACCAAGGTTCCGACATGAAACCCCGGTAAAGATCAAAATATAGGTGCTACCTTGTTTTTAATCATATCGGATGGTATACCATATGATATGAAAAGATTTATTGTTCGATTCGCTATAAATTCGTGCTTGATTAAACAAATCGAGATCAAATTCAAACATCGATCAAACTAATTTAAAAAACTTACGAAGTGGTTCGTCATTTACACCTCATCTAGACATATTAAATGCATGCCGACTAATTTTGAGTTTTAGAAATTAGCCGTAAACAATGTTTTCATACCGGACGGTATACAACGTCAAATACCGGGCTTTACCGATATTTTTCTTAGTACCACCCGATATCGAGTATTAGAGCCCATTTCTGATTTTTTTGGGTCCGATTCTAAAAAATAAATTAAATATTATTTTTAAAAAATAAATTAAAATTTAGTATTAATTAACTTACCGATCGTACTGTTCATACCGGTCCAAAATTTCGAATATATATGAAAACATTGTTGATAACCTTCATTTACAAACCCTAAGGCTGTGTTCTGCACAAATTATGAAAATAGATTATACATTATAGAATGCATAATCTGTTTTTTGAAACAGAACAGTATCCATTTTAAATTCTAATTATGAATTATAATCATAATGCATTCTGGTTTTTTAACTATAATGCATAATCAAGTTCAGACTTGATTCTGAAAATGCATTATGCATTCTACTCATTATTTTTTACGAGAAAATTACGACATTGGCCCCCAATGTTTAAGATAATGTAAAAGCGATGTTCCCAAAGTTTGTAATTTGCATGAGAACCCCTTGAAGTTTCAAAACCGTTTAAAAATGACTCTCGAGTAAATAGTAGTGGGGACCGGAGCACTATCCTCCCTTCTTAGTCTTTTCAGCTCCTGCGGGGCTTCCGCTTCGGTCGCCCTTTTCCCTTTTCCTAAGGGGACCGGCGGCAGGGAGACGTTCACCTTAAGCTGAGGACCGGGGAGAACCTTCTCCACGGGAACGGCTCCCTGCAGCAATAAAGCAATAGTTTTAGTACTAATAAAGGAGGCATTTCCAATTTGATAGAGGCTGTATAAGCTCAAAGAACGAATCCAAGCTCTTATCACCTCCTCTACCACTCCAAATACCCGAAACGCAGGCCCTTCTCCAATTGAAGGCTGCCCTGTGCAGCGAAAGGTCAATGTGCCCGCGCCGGTTGTTTGGATCGGGGGGGTTCCCAAACCCCGAAGGGACCAGCGTACCCCCCGTTGCTGATTCACTCCCCTCAGCGCTGCCCGATGCTTCGCGTTGTCCTTCAGAATGGCGGACCGAAGCAGCTGCCATGCGTTTGAAACGAGAGCTAAACATTGTCTCAGTCGAATCTGCAAAAAAAATACATAAGGATCAGGAAAGTATAAACTAAAAACATTACTTCATACCTGATCCTTCTGATGGATCTGAATTAGAAAACATCCCCTTCGGGGCTGGGGCTCCGGCCCTACCCGCAACACCTAAAAAGGGACCATAACAAATAGAAATAGGTGTTGCGTGTAGGGCCGNCGATCGGAAATGGCCCGAGGGGGAATCTGCAGCTAGTGGACCGAACGGTCTGACGCTTCATGGGAGGTTGGGTCCCACACCTTGGGACCGATCGCCTAATATGCCCGATCGGGGCAGCCACACAAATGGGCCTTCCTTTAATTTGACCTCCAAGCTTGGTCCACTCGCTTGGGCCGCCATAGCTTGGGATGGTTCGGACCCTGTTCGGGGTACCGGGTTCCGATGGTCTCATCAATATGTTTACACAGAACACTATACAGATTCTAATTATACATTTTGATTCTGTATTATTTTAATTATAAATTCTGATTATACATTGTATAATTTGTGGAGAACTATTCTTAGGATGTGTACAGAACTCACCCTAATTCTATTAGGATTTGACCTATTGTTAGGATTGTTGCTTTTTTCCCCAATTGTGAGCTTGCACAAACCCTAATCGGATGAAAAATGTGTGCTTTGCTGCTTCAAATCTTAAGGAATAGCAAATTGCTTCGGAATCCCGCCATCGAAATCCGTCTTTCCTGCCGCTTGTTATTTTTTCACAGTTCATCTGCACCAATTAGTATTTCGCAGTTTCAATCAAGTGGCTTTGCATTATCTGACTATGAAAGCAATTGTTTTTCTTGTGACAAATGGAGGGCACACTATGGATGGAATTATCCTCGATGTTTTGGCTCCAATGCTGCAGTTGACGCGTCGAGTTCAGATACTCTGACAGTGGAACGCATCATTGCAAATAATTGGGTTATCTATGATGAAAATGAGAGTGACTGGAAGAGTCACGCTGCGGCAATCGCTCAATCTATTCATCTCATTAAGAAACGCCTCAGGGTGTGTATGTTTTTCTGTTGTCTGGTTTCTTGGTAACTTTTGGCCTCTGGTTTGTGATTACGCGTGAACTTGAGAGTTCATTTTGTGGGTTGGCTATGTGTTTCATTTTATTTTGGTTTATGTCTCCTTTAGTGTTGTAAAAATATGGTGCTAGAACTTGTGCTTTTAACTGATTTTTAAATCTACCTTGTTTCTTTGGTTGGCAGTGGAAAAAATTAATTCCAAGACTGCAGGAATTGTCAATACAGATTAATAGTCCAGATCTTTGGAACGATCCTCTGCATGCTGGAAAAGTTAGCCGTGAGCATGGTTCTATTATGGGAAAGATAAAGGAGTTTAATGGATATGAAAATGAACTGTTTGAACACATTGACATGATCAAGCTTTCCCGTGAAGAAAATGATCCTATTATGGAAGCGGTGGGCCTTAATTTTCTAACTTTAGGCATGTATTCCTAATCTCATTATGACTTGTTCGATGCTAAACCGTGAATGCTCTTAAAGACTGAGGCTAACTTGAGACTATAAAAATTTCCTCAAGCTGCATTAGAGTATTATTATTTCTTATAAATAATTTAGCATTGTTCTTCTCTTGCTCTTCCTTCTGCGTTCAGCAATCCATCTTTTTAACGTAGCTACCCACAAAACAGTATTCTTGCAACCATTTGTTATGGATCATATCCAATTGGAAATAGATAGCATTTGATAAATTGATCTGGATACTCATCAACTTCTTCGTATGGCAGGAATCCATGAATTCTCTTCTTACTTTGAGAAAGCTTCTCAAAGATAAAGAGCTAGAAGCTCTCCTAGCATGGGATCAAGACTCATGTTCTTGTTTCATAGAGGTGAATTTATGTGCATACATTTATGTCAGACGATGAATTTAATATAACTTTTACTTTTATTGCATGAGTTCCGTTCTTTGCATTGTTCTTATTTATTCTAGATGTATGCTATTTTCCCTTTTTCCTTCTATATGTTTCATAGTTCATGAATTCATCGCCACTTATTCAACCCCAGGTCCAAGCTGGAGCTGGTGGTACTGAGAGCATGGACTGGGCTTCAATGGTAATGCAGATGTATAAGAGGTGGGCTGAGCTACGGGGTTACCGTGTATCAGTTGTTGATGAAATGCAGGGTGAGATTGCAGGAATCAAGGTGTTTCTTAACTCTATCTTTTGAATGTAGTATCAAGTGTTTATTCAGGACATTTGCAAGATTTATTCGATAATGATTACTATTTTTAGTGTATTCAATTCAGTTATCTTTATCTACCAGCGAGCTACAATCAGAGTCGATGGAGAATATGCATTCGGCTATGCAAAAGCAGAAGTTGGTGCACATCGTTTAGTCCGTATCTCTCCATTCGATAGCAACAAGCGCCGGCACACATCTTTTGCTTCCGTTGCTGTAACCCCGATTTTAGGAGATGAATTTTCCCATGTCCAAATAATTGAGTCCGACCTTCGGATCGAAAGGTTTCGAGCTGGTGGTGCTGGTGGACAGCATGTCAACACAACAGAGAGTGCTGTGAGAATCACTCACATCCCTACTGGAGTCTCCGCCTCCTGTCAAAATGAACGGTTTGGAGCCTCGTCTCTTTCGAAAATTTTACTCACTGAGCTAACACATTTTTTATTATACAGATCGCAGCATCAGAACAAGGCTTCTGCCATGGCTGTGCTTCAATCTCGCTTGGACCAACTTGAGTTGGAGAAGCAAGCCGTGAAAAATGCCGTGCATAAACAATCACTCACTAGCATAAACTTCGGCAGCCAAATCCGATCTTATGTACTTCACGTACGTATCTCTGAACTCAAATTCTCACTATTTTTTCCTTGTGATACTCTACTGAGATCCATTGATGACAGCCATACAGAATGGTGAAGGATCATCGTACAAACTATGAAGTCTCCGATCCGGATTCCGTACTCCAAGGTGATCTTGATGGCTTTATGTTGAGTTTTCTGTCTGCAAATTTGGATACAGATAATGACAATGAGACAGGTGAGATCCCGAATTCATTTGAATGATCGATTTTTACGCAATTTATTCATAGAATTGTGACATCCTCCATATTTGATTATATGGAGATAAGTCAAATAAGCTTTTGAATGCTGCATTGGCTTGCTTATGCGTTCGTGGAAGAATGTGTTGAACTCTTCAAGTCTGATTCTTTAGGATATGTAATTAGAGAATGGAAAAAATTAAAAGTATCAAATAACAATGTATCTAACAAAGAACGCCATAGTTTAATTTCGATTTGGATTCAATGAAGTGTGTGGTATATTAATGTTATCGAATCTAATCTATGCGATCGATCGCAAGTTTAATACATCGTATATAAAACGTATATGAAGCCAAATTAAACATCAACCCATATATACTTCTCACTTGGACAATTGTATCATTTGAATTAAATTAGTCTTATGACATATATCTATTCGGCATAATTTTACTTTTTTCTTACTACATGTGAGTTCGTTTAACTTTTTAATTCCATTCGAATCCTTGTTATTTTGTTATATGAATTTATTATACTTAATACTTGATTCTTCCAGTTTATAATCACTATTGAGATCTACCTAAGGTACTTCGTATAGATCTCCATATGGTGTATGTGCATTTCTTGGTACCATCATACCAACACTAGTGCATTATAATTGTGAACTTAAGTATCTTTTGGTGAGATTATTATCCACATGGAAGTTTTCCTCTTCAATCTTTTTTAAACCAAAGTAATAGTTAGTGATTTTATACCCGCGTATATCGGGTTTTCGGATCGAAACCTTGATTTTTCGGGTTAGACCTAAAAAAATAATATTATTTTTAAAAATATATTTTAATATAAAAAAATTGTACTGAGAGATAAACCAATCGATATACCGTCCATATTGGTTATGACCGTAACGGAATTTTGGATCTGTGTGAAAGCACTATGTGGCATCGGACTCTCCGACTTGCTCCGATACTTGACATCTAACACAAAACGACGTCGTTTTGACTTCGTTATTAATGCGATTTGTTCTTCGTTAGAGAAGCGACTTATGTACTCTTACAACGTTATGTAGCCGATCTATTAGTAGATTATTAGCACAAGTGATGCTGGATCGAAATGTGCATATTTTTTTAGAGACGGTGGAATCAATCAACAATACTAGTTTTTAATGAAGTTAAATTCTCTTGAAGAATAAACTAAGAAAATATTTGTAGTTGTAGAAATTAAAATTTATGTCATCCTCAACAAAATTAAACATTTATTTATATTTATTTAAATATAAATATTGGTGAATAGAAAATTATTTTATTTAAAAATTGGAGTTGAATAGAAAATTCAATTGATGAAAATATTGGCATAGTGAAAACATTCGAGATAGTCTTTTATATTAAATTGAGATTTAATAAAGTACATTCAAAATTCAAAAGGAAAATGGGATAAAGATAAGCTGGAACAGCAGAGTAGCTATGGAGTTAACATTTTCAGCCATTTTCCTTTTCTCCATTTTTCTTTCAACTTCCAATCATGTCACCTCCACTTCCAGAAGCGCGCCGGTAATCTTCAACTTCGGCGACTCAAACTCCGACACCGGTGGCATTGCCTCTGGTCTTGGTTTCCCAATCAACCTCCCAAATGGCCGTGCCTTCTTCGGCCGGTCGACGGGTAGGCTTTCAGACGGACGTTTAATAATCGATTTTCTCTGTAAGTCTTGTATACATTACTGCAATTGATTAATGCGAGATATGAAATGATTCTTCTTCATTTTTGTTGTTTGATAAGGGTTAGTACTTAAGTCAGCTGGATAGTGAGCATGAACTCTGACCCGAATATCAAATTAAACTGTTTAGTTTGTATTTATGATTGATTTAGTTTGAAAATTAGGAGCCGATTTCGCATCAGATTCTGAAATTGAGTTGAAGGTGATGCATTTTAGAAGCGATTTCACTTACAATAGTTACTTCATTGTTTTGCATACCGCAACCGTATCTCTCATTAGTTAATTTCTTCACCATAAAAACTTCCTTTTTTGTTTAATGGAGCGGGTTTCAGGGTTTCAATTCCCATGTCTTGCGTGTGTGAGTTGCTTAACCAAAAAACTGTCTGATTTGTGCAAAAATTAGCCTTATTTGCTGATCTTCTATTAACCAGACAGTATCATTTGTAATTTGAGCAAATATGACAGGATTAATGTTCTTTGATGGTTGCATGATTCGAGTTTTCGTATCAATTGAATGTCATATGGACTGCTCTGGTGTATAATTCATATTCATTGAGTTGAAGGAATAGGAAGTGCTAAGTGTATTTGTTCTTATGATTCTTGATAAGTGATGAATGCTTGCAGGTCAATCTGTAAATGCAAGTTTCCTAAGCCCATATCTTGATCCCTTGGATGCTATTTTCTCCAGTGGAGCTAACTTCGCAATCGCAGGCTCAGCCACATTGCCTAAATATGTCCCATTTTCATTAAATATTCAGGTCATGCAATTTAAGCATTTCAAGGTTCGCTCTTCTGAACTTGCTGCAATGGGTGAGTTTAAACACAACAAAAGCTTGTTCCTCTTTTGAATTCTCCTCTACAACGCCTTTATCTATTGATGACGTTCAAATTTGTCATTGCTTATACTTGTTGCATTAAATTTATAAGGTATTAGAAGAAGTGATGGGGTTTTAAAAGTTTTTTTTATGTAGATAGAGTTTTGTGTTCAATAAGGGCTTCAATTTAGATGAAAAAAATTGAAATTTAGACTCCACAAAATTACCTTCCATTGATGTTTCTTTGCTCTTGTTTTTCTTAGGTGTCAAGAATATGATAAGAAATGATATGTTCAGCAATGCTTTGTACATGATTGATATTGGACAAAATGATATCGCTGGTTCATTTGCAAAGGGCCAATCATACTTGCAAGTAGTCAATAAAATTCCTACGGTTTTATCGGAAATCCGAACTGCTATAAAGGTATGTTGTCTAAGGTCATTCATCATCTAGAATGGCTTGAATTCAGTCATTTTACCAAACGTAGCCTATACTTGTCATATTTTGCTTTCTAGTCTTAAAATATAGATGCAAAAACAGAATTATTTGTGAGTAACTTTATGTAAGCCTATGTTATTGTTGCATGTTAAAGATTGTATTCAATCCGAACGAGCCGAATTTAACTTGTTCATGTTCGCTCATATTATAATTCGAATGGAAACTTGTTCAAACATTGCTCATATCTCTAAGATTTTGTTCATGTTCGTTCTTTTGCATGTTCATTTGTGTTTAAATCTGTTCATTTTGTGTTCAGGTCTGTTCGTTCGTGTTATTGCATAAATAGTATAAAAATACTCAAATTCGAATGTGTTTATTCGAGTTGGTTTTGTTGTTGATGAGTGTTCATATTTTAATTGGACGAACAAATACAAATCACTTGTTAACATCTCTATTGTGTGTGAACTAGGAACTATATGATGTTGGAGGTAGGAAATTTTGGGTTCACAATACAGGGCCATTAGGGTGTCTACCTCAGAAACTTGCTTCAGCTACAAATTCCTCCTTGGAAATGGATTCATTTGGCTGCATTTCAATTTACAATTCTGCAGCAAAACTTTTCAATGAAGGCCTCACTAAAATATGCATAGGATTAACATCTGAATTGAAAGATGCAGCCATTGTTTATGTTGATGTTTACTCCATCAAGCTTGATCTCATAGCAAACTCTACGAAATACGGTAACATCTCGGTGTCTTAAATCTTCGAATCTTTTCACTATATGTTTATGTTGAAATTTTGTTGTGCAGGCTTCTTAAGACCACTTATGGCTTGTTGTGGATCAGGAGGACCACCATACAACTACGATCGAACGGTGACTTGTGGATTTCTGGGATATCGGGTGTGTGATGTAATGGATAAATATGTAAGCTGGGATGGAGTGCACTACACAGAGGCAGCTAACTCACTCATAGCCTCGAAGATACTATCCACGAAATACTCGGTTCCGAGTATCGGCTTCGGTTTCTTTTGCCAGTGACAATTTTCACTTGACTTTTGCAATTGCAATTAAGTAACTTGTATTTAAGATGTATTTAAGTAACTTGTTGTTAGGCTTTATGAGTTAGAGTAATTGCAATTTGAAATCCCATGTGTTTATTGTTTGTTTCTTTGATTCTTTTGTTAAAACAAAATGTGTAGTGCAATTGGATAGAAAATTTGTGTATTGAAGAAGGTTTTTAACTATTAGCTTTAATTTTGTATTTATTGATACTTTTTTTTAAAAAATACACTCAGATAATTTAACTTTAACACAAATTATATCATATCCAAGATAATAAGCAATATCCAACCAATTTTGAATACCAAACCCAAACCAGGTTTCGGATCCCAACTACACATTGGACATCCTTAACTGTGATTTAACAATATTCAACCTTCATAAAAAACACAAATATCATAGTTTTAGATTTTGGTGAAATTTGTATTTTTCGTGAATATTTCAATTCACCCCGAAAAAATTCATTTCGACAAAATTTATAAGTGTACGATGGATCAAGTTTTTATCAACCGAATTTTCGGGTGGTACTAATGATACACCATATTTTGGAGAGTTGATCATTTCATTACAAAAGTTTTTATTTTATTTTATGTTATTTACTTTCTTTGCACACTAAAACTCTTACATGAATAAAACAAACTTTAAGATCACAACGAGAGTAAATTAGTATTGAAATTATTGAGTATGATCGAAATTACGATGAAAAAAAATGAACAAACGAGATTAATGTGAGGATACCACATATTTAAAAGACTTGATTAAACCATTAAATAATGACATTCATCATCCTTATAAACATAATAAATCATACTTCTCTAAAACAATGTGAAACAAATTGAACAATTACATAAATCATTCATCAACGAAATTAAAATTAATTTGATTCGACATCCGACTCACTTACTTGGAAATCAACAATATTCAAACTTACAAACACACAAATATCATAATTTATGTCTATATCATGATTTTCCAATTTTGGCAAAATTTAAGTTTTTCATGAAAATTTGGATTCAATCCGAAATAAATTTCATGCACAAAACAAGCCCAGTTATCACCAGCATTGCACAACATGTAAATCCATAAACCAAATATCATCAATGTTCCAACCTCATCTACAATTATTACGAAGATATATCGTCACATCGATTTGCAGGTATTCTAAAAAAAACAATCAGTCCTTCGACACAAACACAAACACAAACACAAACACATAATTCATACAAGTTGCATCATCCTTAGGTTAGCTGGATGTGCTACTACACAACATACACATTAGCAGAAAGTGACAGCATAACTTACAAGCATCGAAAACGATTGATTTGTGTGTATTCATGAGCCCAGAATTTGACAATGTTTCCTAGCATGCTCGGGAATCAGTTTCATCAACGTATCCATTGACACGCCCTTCAATTCTGGCATATCGAATTGTTTATATACAACATACATATATCATTGATTGACAAAAAAATAATACAACATGAAAATTGTAAATGTGTTACCGTGAGGTTTGAAATTGAAAAGGGGTGGAAGGATCCTTCCGTTCGGCAGACGAGTGTTTGGATCACGAAGCTCATCATAGAAGGGGTGGATTAATGCCTCCAACTGTATTACAGTTAGCTTTTATTAGCATGTATGATAAAAAATGGAGTTTACTAATATTGTGTAATGGAAACAGAAAATAAGAGTTGGGAGAATAGCTGTGAAAACATTGATTTGAACTTTTAAATGAAACATAATTCAAGGGAGATAAAACAAGTAGAAGAATAAGCATATCACCCTTAGCAATAAGCAATGAGATTAGGGGAAATGAAGATGAATTAAAGAAGAAATTAGATTCGGAACTCACAGCTGAGCAACGTAGATTAGGTGAGTATTGTAGCAGTCTAGAAACAAGATCAACAGCTTCAGGTGGCATGTGCTTATAGAATATCTGATCAGATTTAAGGAATAATAAATATAAAAAAAGGAAGCAAAAATGGCCATTATGCAATTACCTTGTGCCATGGATGAGCTTTGATTTGTGGAAATTTAAACTCAGTATAATTCGGATTCATGCATTTTATTTCCTCCCTAGTAGGAGTACCCAAAACCTGGAAGCATCATCAACCAAGCATAGAAAAATACATGAACCAAGACAATACGAAAAAAATATTGATTCAGAAGGTCACAATCATTTACTACACAATGATATAGTTTTGGCACTTTGTACACTAATGCATATTCACTATTGAGATTCTTAAAAATCGATGAACGATGGGAAGGATGAACTTGTACGAATTGGCTCAATCTCAAATGAGGCCATATTAAACGATATGGTCTATTTTGTGTAATTAGAATCTCTCCAAGTAGCCTATACTATAAAACTAACACATTACTGTTCAAAAAAAGAAAAACACTTTCGTTTATTAAACAGAAAAAATGCTCAGGTTTCTTTGATTAATACCACCAAAGCTGATTACACAATTGCATTATGGCAGTTCACACACCCAGAGATACAAATAATGAGATACAACTAACCTTAATGATCTCAACAAGCTGGTCTACACCACTATCACCAGGAAACAGAGGCTGATATAGAAAAAGTCAATAAAAATGAACTTTTGAAGGATGGGAGTTTAAAAGATATAAATGGATAAAAAATTCTAACACAAACACAAGCAACCTGCCCAAGAAGCAGCTCAGCAAGAACACACCCAGCAGACCAGATATCAATAGCTGTACCGTACTCGGTAGCCCCAAAAATAAGCTCGGGTGCTCTATAGTACCGTGAGCAGATATATGATATATTAGGTTCCCCTTTCACCTGAAATGAACTTTAACTTAATAATTATCTGCCATAGTAAAGCACTCCTTCTCTTAGAGGTGAGAGACATACCAAAACTTTGGCACTTCCAAAATCACACAACTTAACTTGGTGGGTATGCGGATTTACCTATAAAAGCAGAGACTCATTTTGAATTTCCAAGATGTATATATAAAACAAATATTCAGACGCCCACCACAACTACTCCAAGTTACAGATTGGGAAAAATGGGAAATATGCATCCTTGAACAAAAGCATCCATCAAGATTTACTAAGCTTAAAATCCCAAAATAACAAAAGGAAGAAAGACCAAGAAGTGGGTGGAGTATGAGACAAATAATATAAATTTACTCAGAGAAGAATGTACATACCAATAAATTCTGAGGCTTTATATCACGGTGGCATACTTTGAGAGGACCATGGATATAAGCAAGAGCTCTAAAAATCTGAAGAAAAGGTATTATAATACATAGAATATCCAAGCACATCAGATCCGTGCAAACGAAATCTAGCACCAAAAAATTCAGCATCAAAACTCGTCAACTACCTTGCAATTCAATTTTATTCCGTGCTTCATTGAATAAAAAAAATCGTATCAACATGAAATTTAACTCGTGAAGAATGTTCATCAATGATACCCATCATAACAAGAAAATAAGTTATTTTTCATTTGTAACCAACTCATACTCAAAGATTGAACCCCTGACCACTGACACCTCTATGAGACGTATGCCACTACGTTATCAAGGCCTGGACATTAAGAAAATAATTATGCCACCGACTTGCAAAAAACATAGCAGAATATCAATGTGGAGGAAAAAGGATGACCAAGTTTTCATCTCACTAAAATACTAAAAAAAAGAACACTCATCCTTCAAAGAGAGGGAGTACCTGATAAGTATATAGCTTGACATATATTAAGGGAATCCTCTGGCTCAACTTATAATATTGTTTAGTAACACGATGAACTGTTTCAGGAACATACTCTAGCACAAGATTAAGGTATAGTTCATCTTTTTCGGTTGTTGAGAAGAAGCAATGCTTCAGGGAAACAACGTTTGGATGATCCAGAAGACGCATGGTCTGTAGTTCTCTGTTCTTATACCTCTTATCCTGAAGAACCTTCTTTATTGCAACTGTCTCACCAGTCTCTAGGCACTTCGCCTGAACAATATATATGCTCATGAAGCCATATATAAGCTAACAGAAATACAAAGTATCAATTCTGAAAACAGAAAGAATAATATTTACCTGGAACACGACTCCAAATGAACCCTGGCCAACAATGCGTTCTGCCATGTAGCTAATTGTCTACAAATATAAAAAAAGGTAAGTAGTTGCCTGAAATGTTTTATGCACCATACTAAAAACTACATGCATGTAGTTTTTTCACAATCCTAATAGAACGCAACCAAATTCACGAATACAGTGACTCTTAGATACAAGAGCACCTGCTTTGGCTGCCCATCCCGGCCACCAATAGTGGTCACAATTATGTGGCCTGTCTCAGTTCCATTACCATCCACAACAGCAGTACTCAATTCCTATAAAACATAATTCATGTACAGCTAAATTAACCAAACTAGAGTTTTGCCATAATAAAGTCATCCAAAAATACTATAAGAAGGGAGCAACATAAAACTGGAACCATGCCTGTACCTTCTCATCCCTGATCCTTAAGTCATTCATATCTTCAGGCAGCCTATCAATAAGAAGATCTACATTTGACTGTGTAACTGAACCCATCTCCAGTATATGAATGTTGTCAATATGTCATTCATAAACAGGCTTCATCCCGAAATGAAATATGCTCCTAACTGCAACTGAAATGACGAGTTTCCAAAATAGACATATGACACTAATCAATATACATAAAGAACACATTGCACTACTTGATTGGCAAAAATATATGACAGAAATTATTAACAAATGGAGAGCATGAAACCATAAATACAGAAAATCTCAAAATGATAAAAATACTTTTTAAGTTAAATATTTCAGCCACTGATCATCGAGCATGAAGATCCATGTGTTCAAGGAATCGAGAAACTCCTAACAGGTAGCAACGAAATTTCACTTCCAAGCCTCGAACGAAAAAAAGAGCAAAACCTGAAATTGGAGTCTGAATGTAACCAAATAGAGGAAGGAGCTTACGATGTACCGAATACGATCGGCGTCTGAGTCCTCCAGTTGAGATCTACGGCGTTTTATGTGGCACCGTCAGTACTGGAGAGGGAAATTGCGGACAAATTATGTGAGAGAGAGAGAACCAAAGAAAGAGACATGGACTGTGACAGGAGCTGGGAGGGGATGGAAAAGAGCTTTCATTTTTTTATTTGCTATTTTAATTTTAACATTTTAAATATCATAAATTTTTATTTTAAACCAAACTAATTGGATAAACATAAATATAAATGTATATACATAAAATTGATCAAGCTCTCAAAAATGCAATGCAGATGTTCTAAATCAATGTACATGCCCTATTTAAATATGATTGATCCCGAATTTATTCTACAAATCAATATTTTTGTTATATATCATCTAAATATCAGGTTGAATTATATTTCGTCATATCCCAATCCAATAATAATTTAGTTAAAAAAAGAAATAAAATACAAAAATAAAAATAAAAAAATTGTCTGAACTTATTATAACAAACCAACATTTTTGTTAAATACCATCTAAGTATTGGTCGAGCCCTATGTTTCGTCATATCCCAATCTAATAATAATTTAGTTAAAAAATAAAAAAATGTCTAATACTATGAAACACGGATTTTGGCTCAATGAAATTGTTGTGTGAAATAGTTCATTTTTCATAGAATCTAAATCATTAGCTTTTTGAATTTGTTATTCTTATTTTTCAATATTAATAATATTTAATTTGATTTTAAATTGTGAAATAATAACTTATATTTTCATTAAATTAAGTAATATAGTGTTACATACATAAGTGTTTTTATTAATTTTGTATTGAAAATATAATTAAATTAGATATTATATAATTTTTATATAAGATACTACAAATCTACAATTAAAAAATACTAAACTTTAAATTATACAAATATTATAAAAAAACATGTACCACATAAAATTGCACGTAAGTGAAATATTAATTATTTAATGATTTTGTTGTAAGGACAAGATATGTCATGTAATACCTGGAAATTGAACGTGCAAATATTATTGTCCAATTTTAAAATAAAATAAAAAATCCAGAATTGTAGAGATGTACCATTGTACGTACATTCGGTACAAGAATAAAATCAAATATAATATTTATAAATTTGTAGAGCAACTTTAAATATGTAAAACAATATGCGCTTAATATTTTTTATTAATACTAAAGTGGTAAATATCTACTTATACAGGTTACTTTCGAATCGAATTTGGTTTAATTACGATTTCACACTTCTTTTGGAAGCAAACATTCTTAGTGTTTTGCAAAGCATTGAATTCATGAGTTTATTGTATGATGATGCTTTATTGCCACAGTAATATGGTATGTTAATCGGAATAATCATTTTTAAATTTAAATATAACATGTTTTATTTGTGCTCTAATATGTGATGTCTTGATGCACAATGGGGCGTGCCGTACGTGTGTCCGACGCATATATGACGCGTATCTAAATATATTTTTTATTTTTTAAAAAATTATATCATAAAATATATTTTTATGATTATTCAAAAGATTTTTTTAATATCATATATTTGATTTTGTTTTGTATTATCTTTTAATTTTTTTCATATAATTTTGAATTTTGAAACTTTAAAATCAATAACATAACTCAATATTTTTTATGAAAAAATAAATATTTTTTAACTAATAAATACTATATAAAATTTTTTAATTCCATTTATTTCTTAAAACATTACATATTAAATTACTTATTTTCTAATAGATTTTCATAGTTTAAAAGTTTATATATTATAATAATCTTAATTACATAGTTCTATATTTATGATTTTTATCTTTTATTTAATATATATCAAAAAAATTTATTCTAAAATTTCATTATGTTATTTAGCATTTTTATTATAATTTAATTATTTATAATAAAATACAATATATATATTAAAACATTTGTGAGATGGTAGAAAATGATGTTAACAGTAACTGTTGTTTTAAAAAACCATTACAAAACAAAGCAAAAGTTCATCCTGCACTTACACGAAAATGAAAACAGGGGAGGATAAACCATAATATATCCACGGCTACATTTTTGCCTAACCATGCAGAATAAAACATCAATTGCAACACCAAAACACACTACCTAAACTTAGATCTCTTAGGGACAGAAGCACTAGAAGGTCCAGCTCTTGATTTCCCCATGCTCTTCATCTTCCTTCTTCTTCGTTCCTCTTCGCTGTCCGATTCGTCACCCTTCATTCGATCTGCATTCGTAGCTTCTCGTTCTAGTTCTTCCCATGTTTTGCCTTCCTCTTCTTCAGACCCTTCCTCTGAGTCATCTTCCTCATCATCTTCTGATTCGACAAGGGATTCACTGTCTGAGGCATCTTCTTCCGAGTCTGATTCAGGCTCTGCGTCTGAGGGTTGGTACCCTTTATCCGACTCTTCGGACTTATCCGAATCTGAATCTGTAGCCTCTAGATTAAGGAATTCCCATCCACCATCTTCGACAAATTTCTGTGGATCATCTGTTATGGTTTTAAGGATTGGACGCCAGTTGAGATTCAGCCTGCTTTCGTAGTACTTTATGTCTGTTGTGTCTAGCCATTCTTTGATGCCATCAAGTGAGGAAGATGGAATGGAGTCGATCCTCGTAACATCTCGTTTGAAGTCCTTGAATACAATAGCCATATCGAAGTTTTTCTGCCCGAGACCGACTCTTTCCAAATTTACGATCTCGATTTCACCGAGAGTTATCACGAGGAAGGGGGTCTCTATCAACTCAACGAGGCAGCTAGAAGTCGGGACTATAAATGAAGAAGTCTTGAATGGCACACCATGGAAGCCAAGTTCACGTAGTGGTTGATCAAACTCTAAGTCATGTCCCTTAAACTGAGGCTGACCCCAAAGATCATTTACCCTGTTGACAAAATGCTGAAAATCCATATTTATTTTGTTCTTTCGGTCTCGCTCTCTTTGTTCCTCCTCGATCTCATCGGGATCATATGCGGATCTTTTCCCACCACCGATATTCTGTACCATTTCCATGACTTCAACATAGAACTGCACATCCTTGGTTTTCTTGTTCCCAACCATTATGTGATTGTGTAAGTGAAAATGAAGAAGGGTGATCATTTCTTTCTCAGCTGGTTGAAAAAACGCATGTTTTATGTTACCGTACATGACGTCAACCCGTTCTTCTGATCTTGAAGTAGAAAATCGGAGACCATTGGCATGAGCCTCAAGTGCACCAGTTAACTTCCTAGCACGGCCTCCGAAAGCTGGGCGTATCCATAGATCATGTAACTTTACAGGTTTAAACTTGTTTCCAGCAAGTACAAGTTTCTCTTGAGACACTAGAGTTGCCCTTTCAGCCCTTTCAGACTCCCTAGCCATGACATTGCGCCTCAGCGTTTTAATCTGCTGGACAACTTCACTTATATGCCTTGGGTCTTTAGAACGGAACGAAACCTCCTTCACATATATGGACCCCAAATTCTTCAAAGAATTCGCATCATGTGGAGTGAAAGGAGTTCCTGGTACGTTGAAGATAATACGAATGTAGCAATTACGATTTGTATCCTGCTGGCTTGAAACTGTCTTTAAGGTTGAAACATGGAAAGGTACCATGCTCCCGTACACTGGAATTAAAATGGCCTCATTTTTTGCGTCCACTTGAATCATCATATCTCGAGGTTGAGGCAGATCATTTACGCTTTTATATGCAATTAATTCATTTGCAGTCCTCATAGAAGGTCTCCCATCACCTGTAACTGATCCAACACCGGCAAGTCGGCGAAGAGTTTCTTCATTTTTCTGATGAGCAAGTTCTGCCTGATGCTGCCTACGCAGCTCTTCCTTTGATATCTCCCTGTCTGACCGGAGTGTTGCTTTAGAAAATACTGAATCTTTCACACTGGACTCTAATTTTACATTAGGAAGCTCATCCTCATCATCATCATTAAATGAATAGGAAACAGATTCAACAGATTTAGAGCACGCTAAAGTTGTGATCTCATGGCCATCCTCTGTCACAATTACTGTATCTGCAAGCAAAAGTGAGAAAATCTTACTTTTCGAGTTGCTAGAGTTTGCTTGCAAGTTTTGGAAACCAAGTAAGACATTGAAACTCATCCCTGGTTTAAGCACCCGTTCATTCTTTGCATTGAGGATCAAACGTGATTCTCGGAACTCCAGACCAATTCCAGTCCCAGCAGATTTAGTAAGATTAGAAACAAGTTCAGGTGCATCCTTCTCAACTACATCAACAGCAGACATATAAACATTGCTGCTCTTGTTCCCTGGTTTCAAAGCTAGAATAGCCGCCTCATGGGCTTTAAGAAGAACCTCATAGGCCCTGCTCTGTACTTTGTCAGCATCAAAAAGATAAGACCTTCCAATATTAGAACAGTAATTATTGTATCGAGAACCTATTGCACAAATAATGATACTGCATGAATCGTAGTACAAAAGCTCGTCATTACTTGATGCACTGGGCCTTAAATCAAAGTTTCCACCACTTTGAAATATTGGAGGATAGCAAATATCAACATTTTCAGGCTTCAATTTAATACCAATCTTAGCAGGATTCAGTATAGCATCCTCTGTGTCTTCCATTAGAGAAGAATGTGTTACCTTCTTCTTCTCATCAATCACTTTTTCAACTTTTGGAACCACAAAATTTTTCATAACACAAGCAGTTAGCTGAGAAGCCTTTTTAATACAAATTATCTCATTTTTGTCCTTAACAGCAAAAAGGTCTGACAAACCATCTGTAAGATCACTTAAATGAAAGCCAGAAGTTTTCAACTTATCTGTCCATAACTCCAACAGTTTCCCTTCGGGGGCTTCTTTAGCAATATATCCAAAGGTAACTGACGCATTTCCATTTGACTTAGACTGGATTTTACTGAGTAGTGAATCAATTTGAGTGATTCCACTTTCACCCTTTGCCTTCACATAAATGTTAACATCAACGTTAACAGTGTCTCTAGCTGTGTTTTTCACAGGCTCAAGAAGCGATGCTATCTTTCTACTGCACAAAAAGTGAATGTGCTTGTATCCAAACACCATTATAGTTTCGGGAAAGTCATGACCAACTAACCAAATACTTAGGGCAGATGACTTTGGATAGCGCAAATCTTCGGAAGGTGGAGGTGTGGCAATGCAAAGATAATCAGCAGAACCCCATAATCCAGCTTTATTTTGGCGCCAATTCGAATAGAGAGCCTCCAGTCGTGTGCTAAAAATATTTAGGTCAATCGCATAATTCTTTTTACCAGCATTTTGGCTGCTTGAACTATTTTTTTCAGGCAATGATGGATTTCCATTTGTAGATGGACCATTTGGATTGGATTTACCACCCCAAGACGGATTCTCTTTTGCATGAGTAGCATTTGAGTTCATACTTTCTGTCCTTGGATGATTTCCACTTGGAGACCGGTTTGAGTCGATTTAGTCAACAGAAATTTCAATCCAGTGTGATCTTCTGAAAATTCTAAGAATTCACCACTCCAGAACAACTCAAATCAAACAATATAAGCATGAATTTCTGACAAACAAAGATCTGAAACAAAGAGAACCCAAGACGAGTAAATCACAGAGACAAAAATCAATTATATGGTTCTAAGAAATATTCACGGAGAGAAAAGCAAAAAATAAAGATGACAGGTGACAGAGTATCCTGTACAAAAAAACTCCATTCAGCAATTTTCAAAGCACTTTAAATCAGTAACCCATCAATTTGGCATATTACAACTCCCATGAAAAAATACATAAATAAAATACAACAGGTTTCAAAATAAAACATACACATTTCAAAACCAGCGTTTGCTGCTTGCACACTCCGTCCATTAAATCTCGGTACAACAGAAATAGCGAACAACCACAAGCATAAGTTGAGTTAGCAGAATACACAACATAGAATACCAAATCATTATTAGAAATTCGAATAAACAGCATTTATATACGAAGAAGCGATAACGAAACACCAAATAACAAATCGTTCAGAGAGCGTGGAAGCAAACCACGTCCAGAACATAAAATCATTTCATTTTTTCAAGACAGAAAAGAGAGGCCACTTACTTCATTCTCTTCACAAAGCGAAATCCACTGCGAAGAGCTTCTCCCACCAGATCGATCGATCCCCGAACGCCCTCGTGTCTGAAACCCTAATTTCAGTCCTATATAAAAAATGTATATTTGCATTTCAATACTTCATTTTCTACTATTATTATCAATTTTTTAAATTTCTATTATACTTGAAATTTCGTACGTATCTGTTTCGATCGGTATTGGTCTTTTCCGGGTCGGGTTGGATTTTTCGGATCGGTTCGGGTTTGCGGATTGGGTCGGGTTTTATTTTAAAAAAAATAAAATATTAATATTTTATATTTTAATTTATTTTAATATTCTGATACATATCTAATATATCAATCAATGAGCTTGTCCGGTATATCGATTTTTAAAACATTGATTATTATCATGGGTTCCAATATGTTATTTTATAGTTTTATTGTACGCAATTTCCATATAATAAACACATATTATATAAAAGAGATGTCTTAAATTTATAATTATATATTTAATATTCAAAATGTATTTTTTTTTAAAACTATGTGTTCAATTATAAAATAAATTTTTCTTAAATTTTTCTATGAACTATTTTACAAATTAATATGTTATTTTTATAATTTGCAAAGTTTACTAATGACATTTATACTATTTCGTATATTTATGACAAATATTACTCATTTTTAATATTGTTATAAAATTAAATTGTCACTCAAATCAGCTTGGTTCTGTGGCATGGCGTGTGATTCTGTAGCCTAGTCGCGTGGAACTATCAAGTCCGCACGAGTACGTTCATGTGTTCATGGTTTTGTAACTTGGTTATTGTAGAGTTAGTACTAAGCTTGGTGTTGTTCTACTCTCGCCTTCCTTGTTTTCGAGTGGATTTGCCAAAGCCATGCGATTTTGCACGATGTCGCGTGGATTTATCAAATCAGCACATTTCGTGGCCTGGTCGTGTGATTCTACAGCCTAGTCGCATGGAACTATCAAGTCCGTGCGAGTACGTTCATGGTCACGTGGTTCTGTAACTTGGTCATGCAGTTTTGTACTCTATTACTTGGATTCGTCAAATCCATTGATTTCACTTCTGGTAGCGTGGTTTCGTTCGTTTCTGAGCAATTTTGTGACTTAAATGTGAAAATCTCTCCACTCACCTTCCTTGTTAGCCTATACTTCAATGAATCTGGCTTCAATTGATGTGCCGAATTCGGTAATCTTTGGGATCTTTAACACTTGTTTTGACACGATGAGTTTTACGTGGAAACCGGAGTAAACCCGGAGAAAAACCACGGAGTAAAAGTCCTCAATCCACTATCACAGCTTTACAGATTATAGATTTGTGAGATCTTTCACTCACAAGAACACGAAATTAACAATCTATGCTATACTCTTCAACCCGCAGAATGAACGCAGATCTCTTCTCCTCTGATCCGAAGATGAGTCCTCACAGTATAAGCATTAGTCTGATTGCTCTTGCTTTTCGTTTCTTCTCCTTTTTTATTCTGTTTTTCCTGTAACTCCCTTTTGATAGCAGTTGGTACGCCTCTTTTATGATTGCTTAGAAGCAGTTACAACTGCTTCTGTCGATAGATGGGTCTATTTCATTCCATCTATTTGGACTCTTATCGGATATGGGCTTAACCCTAGCCCACAAATCTCCCCTCCGATATTAGTCCTCTTCTAGAACCTTCGATGTTTCAGCAACGCTTCAACCCTACCCATTCTGAGCAGGATCGGAGCTTCGCGGTGTCCACTGTTTTTGTGTGTGCGTCTGCTGCATTCAGGTTTGTATCTATCTTCATTAGCTTTATTTCTTTGTTTCTGATGACCTCCCTTATCCAGTGCAGACGGACATCGATGTGTTTCGTTCTCGCATGGTAGGCTGAGTTTCTACTAAGCTCGATGGCACTTTGGCTGTCGCAGTATAAGGTAGAGTCTGTGATTTTGAAGCCTAGCTCTTTTAGTATTCTGCTTAGCCATGAGTTCTCTTTGCCTCCTTCTGTTAGAGCTAAATAATCTGCCTCTGTTGATGATAGGGCTACGCATTTCTGGAGCCTTGATTGCCAGGATATCGCTCCACCCCCTAATGTTGATACGTATCCAGTGGTCGATCTCCTGGTGTCCATGTCTCCCCCCATGTCGGAATCTACATACACCTTCAGCTGCAGTGGTTCTTTGCGGTGGTAGTGAAGGGTATGTCCTCTTGTTCCATTCAAGTATCTCATGATCCACTTAACTGATTCCCAGTGCTGCTTTCCTGGATTAGATAAAAATCTACTGACCAGTGATACTGAGTATGCAATGTCAGGTCTGGTGCATACGGCTAAATACATGAGGCTCCCTACAGCTTCTGCATATGGTATGTTGCTCACCTCATCTCTTTCAGATTGAGTTTTTGGTGATTGCTCCTTCGATGGGTGTGTTTGTGTTGTGTAGGGTGTGCTCACTGGTTTTGAGTCCAACATATTGAATCGGGCGAAAACTGCTTGGAGGTACCTCTCTTGTGATATAGTCAACAATCTGTTTTTTCTTTCTCTAGTTATCTTCATCCCTAGTATTCTCGTTGCTGGACCAAGATCTTTCATATCAAATTCTCTTGATAGATCTTCTTTCAGTTTCTGAATCATAGATTTAGATGGGCTGATTAGTAGCATATCATCCACATATAGCAATAGGATGATAAATCCTTGATCTGAATTTCTTTTGTGGTATACACAAGGATCATATTCTGATCTTTTGTATTCTTTTCCTGTCATAAACATGTCGAACTTCTTATACCATGATCTGGGAGCTTGCTTCAAGCCGTATAGGCTTTTCTGTAACCTGCAGACCAGGTTTATACTCTTCTTATTCTCGAAGCCTAAAGGTTGTCTCATATAAATTGTTTCCTCCAGGTCTCCATGTAAAAACGCGGTTTTTACATCCAACTGCTCCAATTCAAGATCAAGATAAGCTACCAGGGATAAAATCATCCTTATAGAGGTTAGTTTTACTACAGGTGCAAACACTTTTTCGAAGTCTATGCCTTGTTTTTGTCTATACCCTTTTGCTACTAATCTTGCCTTATATCTAACTGATCCATTTTCATTTAACTTCATTTTGTAGATCCACTTGTTTTCCAAGGCTTTCTTTTCCTCTGGAAGTGGCTCCAATCTGTAAGTTCCATTTTTCTTTAAGGACTGAATTTCTTCATTCATGGCCTCCATCCATTTAGCCTTGTCTTTATGCACTAACGCCTCTTGAAATGATTCAGGTTCTCCTGATTCAGTCAACAGCAAATAGTTAGTTGGATCATACCATGTGGAGGGAGTTCTTACTCTTTGCGATCTCCTTGGTTGTATTTCTGTCATTATTTCTGATTCAGTTTGTTCTATTTCAGGTTGTGATGTGTCTTCTTGATCTCCATCATTTTCCTGCACAGAAGAGAAATAATCAGAAGTATCATCCTGATCAAATCTAATTTCAGGTATGGTTAGGTTACTCCCTGAATTTTGTTGGATTTGATCCGAATGAAGTGTCTCTAACTCTTGGCTTTCATCTGCTGATTTTCCAATGTCCTCTATTGTTTTATTTTCTTCAAACACAACATATCTAGATCTATAGATTTTCTTGGTCCTGGGATTCCAGCATCTATATCCAAATTTTTCTTCTCCATATCCTAATAATATACACTCTTGCGAGTGATCATCCAGTTTCTTTCTCAATTCTATAGGGACGTGTACCATGACTTTGCTCCCAAATATTCTTAGATGTTTGTAGGAGATCTTTCTTTTGGTCCATTTTTCTTCAGGAATTCCATAGTTTAGAGATGAAGTAGGACTCCTGTTCCTTAGATAGCAGGCTGTTCCAAGTGCCTCTGCTCAATATTCTTTAGGAAGTTTAGCATTTTTTAACAAACACCTTACTTTATCTAGTAGGGTTCTGTTTAATCTTTCTGCTGTCCCATTTTGTTGGGGAGTTCTCGGGACAGTCGTTTCATGCTTTATTCCCAAATTCTTGCAGTAGGTTTCAAACTCTATTGAGACATACTCCCCCCCATTATCAGTCCATAGGCATTTTAGTTTTCTTCCAGATTGTCTTTCAGCCTTTAAATGCCAATCTTTGAAATATTTAAGTGCTTCATCCTTGCATTTCATGGGGTATACCCATGATTTTCTTGTTGAATCATCTATAAATTATATGAAATACCTCTTTCCACCTAGAGATTCAGTATCTAGGTAGCATACGTCTGAGAATACTATTTCCAATGGTTCAGTGTGCTTTTCCAGAGATGAGTTAAATCTCACTCTATGTTGCTTTCCAAACAAACATGTTTCACATGTTTCTGTTAAGGACTGGTCTTTAGTCACAATCAATTCTCGTTTCTTAAGATGATTTAATCCTTCCTCGGATAAGTGTCTCATCCTTTTGTGCCATAAGTCCAAGTCACCTTTTTGAGTAACAACGTTTGCCTCTGCCATCTTTCCTTTTAGCTTTGTCCTGTAAATGGTATTCTTCAGTTCTCCCTTAATAATTATCAGCGAGCCTTTAGTTAGTTTCCATATTCCTTTGCTGAAGAGGCTGGTGTAACCTTCCCTATCAAACACATGAGTAGAAAGTAAGTTTAAACGCAAACTAGGAATGTGTCTTACTCCCTTTAGTGTTATTGTAGTTCCAGTGGTCATTGTAGCTTGTATCTCTCCTAGCCCAATGATTTCTGCCACGTTATCGTCTCCCATCCTCACTTCGCCTTAAGCTCCAGCCGTATAGTTTGTGAATAAATCCTTTCTTGGAGTGCAGTGATATGATGCGGCAGAATCAATTATACACTCATCCTTTGTATGTTCTCCATACTTACCATCCTCTGTGGACAGTACCACCAAAGCTTCTTCTTCTTGTGTGAGTACTGTTGCATTGCTATTTCCAGTGTCCGAATTCTGCAATTTCAGCCAATGTCTGCAATCTTTCTTCAAGTGGCCCACCTTCTTGCAGTGGAAGCAGACCCTCGTTTCCTTTTTCAACTGGAATATCTCTCTTGGGATTTCTTATCTTGGGATTTGTCTCTTGATTTGCCTCTTTTCTGATTATAACTTTTCTGTTTTGGTCTGCCTCTGCTTTCGGTTGTAGCTGCTATTGTTTCCTTTTCGGATTCAAATCCTTTCAGGTCTTTACTTATCATCTCTTCGTTTATTAGATAGTCTTTTACCACTTCTAACTTTTGTCCATCTTTAGGAGCTGTGCTATGCAGCATCATAACAAGAGGGCTCCAAGATTCAGGTAACGAATACAGCAGTAGGAAACAACTCAGTTTTTCTTCAAGAGTAAGTCCGGCTTTGGTCAGATGGTTAGTAACTTCTAACCATTTACTTATGTATTCAGCCATATTACCTTCTTCCTTGTACCTCATCCCTAGCAATCGATGTAGTAAAGATCCTTGATTCTGCGTTGTCTTTGGTTCGAAGATTCTGGACAATTTTTCTCATACCTTTTTCGCATCAGTTCTTCGGATACATTGTGATAGTAGGTTGAGTCCACCCACTGCCTAATGAATCCTACAGCTTGCCTGTGTAATAACTTCCACTTTGCGTCTGTATATTCTGATGGCATGCTATCTCCATGTTCCACAGGTTCATATAGGTTTCGTCCATAGAGGAGATCCTCCATTCTGCCCCTCCATTCATAATAGTTTGAGGAGGTAAGACGAATCATTGAATAAGGTTCAAATGACATGATTTCTTGACCAAGAAAGTTTCAGATACCGTTCGGATGTTCCCCTTTTTCAACTCTTTTGTCTAGAATTTCTTTACGCAGGTTCGTGACATGCATGGGCCACCAGTTGTTAGCTTATACTTCAATGAATCTGGCTTCAATTGAGGTGCCGAATTCGGTAATCTTTGGGATCTTTAACACTTGTTTTGACACGATGAGTTTTACATGGAAACCGGAGTAAACCCGGAGAAAAACTACGGAGGACTTTTACAGTCCTCAATCCACTATCACAGCTTTACAGATTACAGATTTGTGAGATCTTTCACTCACAAGAACACGAAATTAACAATCTATGCTATACTCTTCAACCCGCAGAATGAACGCAGATCTCTTCTCCTCTGATCCGAAGATGAGTCCTCACAGTATAAGCATCAGTCTGATTGCTCTTGCTTTTCGTTTCTTCTCCTTTTTGATTATGTTTTCCTGTAACTCCCTTTTGATAGCAGTTGGTACGCCTCTTTTATGATTGCTTAGAAGTAGTTACAACTGCTTCTGTCGATAGATTAGTCTATTTCATTCCATCTATTTGGACTCTTATCGGATATGGGCTTAACCCTATTTATAGAGATATTTATGTTTAATTGTATTTTGATCATTCTTCATAATCCTTTTCAATTTTACTTACACTTCAATCTTGTTACCACTTTATGATCCAACACCCCATATTTGTTCTCATCGCTCGGAATCTGGGTCCTCACATCCTCCCCTCCTTAAAGTGAGTTTCGTCATTAGGACAACTCGGTTCCTCGATTATGCCACTTTTACTAGGCATCTAGTGTAATTTCGCTTATTTCCCATTCTACCTCAGGCAGCTTCTCTCTCCCTTGGTTAGACCAATGCAAATTCATCATTGGGACAACTCGGTTCCTCAATTTCCTCTCCGCTCTTGCGAGTATTCTTACTAGTACATTATTTTAGGTAAGTTCCGGTGTTAACTCTAGCAGTTCCACTACTCGCTCTTGCTTTCCATCGGTCAGATTTTTCCTTAGCTATGATACATGGAACACATCATGTATTTTGCCTAGTCCTTCCGGTAGTTCCAACTCATATGCCATTTTTCCAATATTCTCGACCACCTTGAACGGTCCCATGTACCTCTGGCTCAACTTCCCGGAACACGCAACTCTTAACACCCCTTCATCGAAGAAATCCGTAATTACTTCCAATTCAAACGAATGTCTACTTACGCCGACCCAACTCAAACAATTCCTAGAAAATCATTCCATTTACTTACAAATTATCCACCTCATACCTCAAAAAACGCCATTAATCATTTATTATTAATACATTTAATTATAATGAATTTATTTGGCATGAAACGCATTTATCAAAACAATATTTTTTAAATGTGAATAAAACAAAAAAAAATTGTGATATTTTTAATATTAAAAAATTATGATTTTCAATGTTGTTAAAATTAGAGGTGGGATTGCGTGAGATCAACCCTAAAGACCTAACTGGTCCAAATCTAAAAAAACCACTCCATGACCAGTCCTTTGTTTTGTATTATAGTTGTTCTTTTGTAACATAACTTTACTGATGAGGACTTTGGGGTCTCGTATCCAGAATAAATGGAGGCTCAAAACATATTGGGTTGATTCAAGTGACAATGAACGAATCTACGCGGGCTAGGATCCACAACTTAGCAATACTCTTTTCCTTGGATGAGGTCCACTAGGCCCGATGGGCCGCGTAACTAGCATGACCGAAGGAAGAGAACATGGATCGATCCCCCGACAGTTGTGAGACAGATCCCCTGAGCGGTTAGTTTGTTACAAGCGATTACGAATGAGCAGTGAGTAGAGCAGTGGTTACGAGCGGGCAATTGAAGTAGTTATTTTGTTAGAGCGATTACATGGCGGTTCCATCTCTCATCTATAAAAGATATGTGAATCCGCAAGCTCAAGATGACCTTTGGATCACATGCAAGTCTATCTTAGATGTATTGCTTTTTCTTATATTGTCGTTCTTCCTTAGTTATTTTCTTATTTGTTCAAATTTGTAATTCGATTATTTTCATAATATATCTACTAAGAGTATTATTACTTTTAGCTCTGTAGTTTTTCCCCTTTCTTTGAGTTTTTCCACGTTAAATCGCCTTGTTTTTTTGCTTTGATTGTTGTATTAATCATCCTCACAAATTATATAAATCATAAAATATGTCTCCGATAATCTCAGACATGTGAGTTTTAGATACTCTGGTCTTTTAGACCATAACATTTACAATTAAGTCTATGGTTGATCTCAATATTCTTAAGACCTAAGCCCGTAAGTCTTAGGATTGTTCGGTCTCTATTTTCGCTTTACGGTCTTAGGACCAAGACCAATCATGAATCCTGTAAATATAAATTTAATATTTTTTTAATGTATTTATATATCCAAATATTTATTATTTTCAAATCTAATTGTACATAAATAATTTGTAAGTATTATTATATTTCATATTTTAAATTTTATGGTTTTTAAACCATAATTCAAACGATTTTTTTTCAATTATAGATAACTTTTATACAAAACATTTGAGTAAACTAATAATAAAAACACAAAAATAATTATCTAATAGTTTAAAACAATTATTTAATTAATTTTATATTTTTTAAAATTATATATTTAGTAAATCATTGTTTTTTATTTGTAATTTAGTATAACAAATATTGTGTTAAAGATCGAATAAAGACCTAACAAATATTGAACCTAAGACATGATATTTGTTTTCGGGTTGGTCTTCCTTATAAAAACTTAAACATCGAACTAATACATAAAATTAATATTATGGTTCAAGCGAGTCATTAGCCCACCTTTAGTTAAAATCATGTGGAAGAATTAACTAGTTTATTCTTATTTTTAATAATTAAAATATAATTATATTTATTTTTCTTTACATAAAATATATATTTAAAGATATAAATTACCATTTTAAATATATTTTAAGATATAGATTACCATTTCCAAACAAATTCAATATATTATATACAATTTGAGTTCACAAACCGGAATGAGGGAGGGTGTGTTGTTACTGTTTTATCTCTGCTGATTGCTGAAAGTGATTGTGATGTTGTCTTCTTCCTATAAATCAATCCTCAGAGCTGTTCAAATTTTATTGAGTTCATAATTCAGGTGCCCGGGGTTTTTGGACTCACAGGATTTGGGTGTTTTACTTCTTAATGGCGGCGAGCTCTAGCCCCACTGTTGGAGGTCAGAACAACAACAGCAATAGCGATAATGATTGTGTGAACGCACAGGATAATGCTACCGGCGACGGCTGTGAGGGTCTTTCGGCAACTGACAATTCCGTTGTGGAACCAGGACCTGAGGGTTTGCGTCATAACGTGAGTTTATCAGTTGATTGGTCGCCGGAAGAACAGTCCACGCTCGAAGATCTGCTCGTGAAGTGAGTTTCATTCCGTTTTCTTTTTCATCTTATGAGAAGCAATTCAATTTTCTTTGTGCTTCCGAATAAAAGTCGCAATTAAAGCAAATTAATGTCCTTTCGTGAATCGTGAGTTAATAATTTGTATAAATTCTGCAGGTACGCCTCAGAGATTCCTCTTATGCGCTATGCTTTAATTGCTAACGCGTTGAATGACAAAACGGTTAGAGATGTTGCCTTGCGTTCCCGATGGATGACTGTAAGCATTTATTCTACTTGTACTTTTGGATATCGAAATACCTGTAAGAAAAAAGAAGTTGTGGCTCTGAAAATTGTCTACAGTAGAAATCATCAATTTTGTGTTTGCCATTTTTTAGTGTAGATCTCTATTTTGCTCTTTTTGAACGCATCAAAAGGTATCCAATGCAATTACATGAGTGTTTACTTTTTTATTAAGAACTTTTGTACGGAACTCTTCCACTTCCAATAGCTTTGGATAAAATACCCTATGCTTAATATTTTGCAAAATTCACATCAGAATTTTTTTGTATTTCTTCTGCTTTAAACCCTGGTTTAATTTGCTAAAAAAACAGTTTTATTTCTTAGTCGTACTGAATCTTTTCTAGTAGTGTTTCTGGAATAAAGAAATTGTTTTAAATCGATAATAACAGTGTACTTGACTGAATATTCATTTATGGAAGAGTGGGAGTGAGTAATAAGATAGTCAGCTGGAAGAAAGACCATTCTTGTACAACAGTTTGGAATCAATAATTATGTTTATGCTTAGTGAAAGGAAAGGTTTTTATCTTTCAGAAACTCATATCACAAACTTGCACAACCATTGTTGTGTAACAATTTCGATTATTAACTCACTCGGTTTGTAGTATCATTCGAGTTGACCAATTTTGTATGACCTCCTTTTGTTTACTAGACACTAGAATGATATGTCTACCACACCACATCCTTAAAATAAGAATGATGAACTGGTTGGAGTAGGCGTGTTTTTGTCTGATTAATATATTTCCTTGTAGAAAAAGGAAATTGGTAAGAGAAGGAAAGATGACAATTACATGTCAAAGAAAACTAAGGATAAGAAGGTACTTACTTTAACCTGCTTCTTTAACCGTATAGAATGATATCTGATTAGTTAATATCCATCCTCATTATTTGTTATATTGAGTTAGAAAAAGGAATTTGATATATAGAACCGTATCTAATTAGTTTACTACTCTATTATGTTTTTAATTCAATTTCAAAGCATGCACTGAAATTAGTTTACCAGTTTTGATCTTTTGAAATCTAATTTCCATGGAGTTTTTCAGGAAAAGGTTTTGGATTTGCCACAAAGGCCTTCTCATGTTCCAAAGCGCAATGATGTTCCTCCCTATGTTCAGCCGGTTGTTCCGATGGACAACGATGATGGTATCTCATTCGAAGGTCAGTCAACTTGAAGTTCTGCTTACTGTGGTTTTGTTCTTGTATCTTCATCTTCTTCATTTGTTTCTTGTTTTTCGCAACTGAAATTATATTTCTCATACTGATCTATGCAGCTTTCTATCTTTCACTCTTGTTCTGCACCAGCTTTACACCACTAAATCTTTTTAATTTTTTTTAGATGCTACTGTTTGTTTAAAGAATTACTCAAATTCCAAATAGTATTCAAGACAAGGCTCTTCTCTGATTGTTATTTTTTCATGTCCTTGAACTGTGTGCTGTAATTAGTTTTTTATTATTTTGCATTGAAAACTCGTGATCTGTTCATCTCAGCAATTGGTGGCACTGCCGGACAGCTTCTTGAGCAATGTTCTCATGCCTTGGATAAGATTTCCTCTAACTTTAATATGGGAAAGGTACTTTTGGCCGTGACATTGTACTATTTTTCTCTAAGTAAGTACATCTAACCTACGTGCATTAATGTTATTGGGGAGTCTGTGGAATTAACGTGACATTGTACTAATTCTTAAATTGTGCATTTTCTTTTAGCCATATTACATATATTCCTCTTTTAGTATTAACAATGTATAGGGAGAAAACGGGGCTCCCTTACATAGGGAAAAGGAAACAATACATATACAATTTAGGCCAAGAAAGTAGATCTAAAAAACACCATACAATCTTCTTCGGTTGTCATTTTTTGTTAATTTGCGGGTCTTTAGAGCTGGTCCTTTGAACATCCACTGACTTATTAAGGTTTAAATCATAAAACAAGGCTTTAAATGAATGTTGGATTTGTAAGTCTCATTTATGGTTCTCTTCTCATTCTTTGGCTTATTTTGTGTCCCCTTGTTCACCGTTGTAATAAAATTGTCTTTTTCAGATTCATGAGAATGTTGCTCTCTTTCGTCAAGCACGTTCAAATATTCTCTCCATTATGAATGAGTATGTCCACAAAACTCAATCACTTGATACACTTTTCATTTTAGAAAGGGTTTGAGTGTTATTCATCAATGCTGTGAAATCATGGGATTTGGTATAGTTTTGATCCAATGAAATGATAGAAGCTAAATCTTGATGCCATGACCCTTGTTGATGTTGTTCCTCGTCTTATTGCTTTGCTTTTAGTTACTGCGTTTTCTCATTGCCTTTTCTTACAGCATGAAGGAAACACCAGTTGTAATGAATCACATGCCTCCACTTCCGGTGAAGTTGAACGATGAACTCGCCAGTTCCGTTCTCCCTCAAATGCCGCCATAGAACGTATCTTGAGGTCAGCAAATATTTTAGAACATGTGCATTCAATCTAAGGGAAGTTGTTTGAATTAGTTTAGTGTTCAACATGGTATCTTCTCATGTATACTATGTTTATATACATTCTTATCGATTAGTTGGATTCGTTTCAGAGTTGACTCGCTCTCATTTTGATTTATTGTGAGTTGCAATATTTGGAAATGCTTGCTTTGCGTACTCATATATTCGATGTGAAATGAAATCTTGTTCACGAGTTCATCGCAATTTCATTTCGATTAATTTTGAGTTCCATATTTGGGAATGCTTGCTTTGTGAACTCATGTATCCAATGTGAAATGAAATCTTGTTCACGAGTTCATGGAACTCTCATATTTGATTTAATTTATATTTTTCATAATTAGAAGAACAAAAATCTACAAACTTTATTTCTTTTTTCCCTAAATCAAATAAATTAGATCTGATGTCACCCGCTCAAATGTTATACCACTAGTATTGTTTAAATATCGGTCAAAATCGATGCGTACTAAATTTTCGATATATCGAAAATATAAAACAATGTTGTGACGTAAATAAATATCAACCCATTACCCTTACTCTTTGAATTTTGTATATATTTGACCCTCATTATCCTAGAGGCTTCACCTTAAGGCCCAAAATTTACTCATATAATCCCCATGTTTTCATACTGGCTTGTATGGCGAAAATCGGACGGCACCGGTATTTCGATCGGTACCGCTCGGTACCGGGTTTTTGGGTCGATCCGGAAAAAAATAAAAAAATATTTTTTTTAAAAAAATAAAATAAAAAATTCCGGTATACCGGTCCGAACCGAAACGGTACGTCGGACCGGTATGAAAACATTATATAATCCATCCAAATTTTCTTCACCATATTTGTGTGCGAATTTGGAGAGGGATGCTAGACTGACAGATGGAATACAATGATTGGTTAATATTAAGGACACTTCCAATATTTAGATGCGGATTTATTGGAAATGGAATTATCCAAACTCAAATATAGAAGAATTGTATTTTGAAGCCCCTATCCCACTATCATATCAATTTTTATGATAGTTTTATGATTTTGATAATTTTGTTTCTAAAGTTTTATGATTTGACAATTACGATCCCCAAAATATGAATATAACAAATGATACCTCCATATTTCGTAAACAAAACCAATCCCAAAAGTTTTAAATTTTGGGCATTTATGATTCTCGACCAAAATCAAATTCGGGTATCAATTTTACTACTTTTTGTATATGATTTGCCAAAACCCTAAACTATAAAAATTTAGTGATTAAATATGTTATTTTCTCAAATTGAAATGATATTATGTTCATCAAAACCAATACATAGTGGCTAGCCACGAGAGTTAACTCACCATAAAAACATAAATTACTAACCAACAAAATTATGAGGGGAAAATAAAATTGATCTGCTCATCGTAGATTTTAACATTTATCCTTACTATGAGAACACTCTTATAGTACAATTTGTAATACTAAACACAATTAATAAATTTTCAAAATGACATCATAAAATCATGTATAAATTTATGTAGCATATACTAAGTTCAATCATTTTGAAAATTTATGAATTGTGTTTAGAAATATACTACAAATTATAGTAATGGATAGATCTTATAGTAAACTTAAATGTTGAAAATACATTATAAAAGTATGGATGTCAATTTGTGTTATTCACCCTGTAATCCACTGGATAATCGCCACATTTCGGGTGGATTTGTATAGTTAAACCGGTGATTAATGTACGATAAGTTATAAAATTACTTACTCGCCTTAAATGAGACGATAATTGTTTCACATATCTATCACACTATCCATCTAGCTACCCGCATACAAATTAATTAGCGATTTAGATTTAATTAAATATATTTAAAATTATCTTACATGGAAAAATATTCTTAGTTACGTTTTTTAAAGTATTGCATTTCTAGTGGCAAAACCGTTGAATATGGAGTATTTTTTACTATAATATGAATATTGCTAGTTAAACTCATATTTTATCAAGTTTGAGAGGATAATTCTATATTTTTATAATATATAAATAATAAATATTTCAAAATATTTATAGTTTTGTTCAACATAAAAAATTTAAAACTTTTTAATTTGATATTGATATTTTTTATTTGTCTCGTTAACATATTAAAAATTATGATTCCAAAAGAATTAATTTTTCTTTTGTATGAAATATATTTAACTATTATATTATTGATTTTTTATATTAATAAATCATAAAAAAAATTAATAAACCAACGGTTAATGTCACCCTTCGCTTTGGCGGAATGAGAAGTGGGTGATGTATAGGAGATATGGGGCGGCGGAGAATGGTTATGTAGTGTGTTAAACGTGGTGAGTAACGAATGGTGGTGTATTCACCACATATCTACATGTTGTCATCTCTATATATAAGAATACATTTTATTTTCCCCTCAAAGTAGAATGTATAGTCTTGTTGATTTTTGTTTGTTAGTTATTTATGCTTTTATGATAAGTTAGATCTATTATATTGGTGGTTAGCTACTATACATCACATCAATATATGCATATTAATTTCATCATACATAACAAATCAATTGACAAAGTTGTTTTAATATTTTACTTATATTTCATCAGATTTTTAAGTCGTGCCGATATAAATAAAAATCAATGGGTTATATTGAATAAAAAATTAAAAAATTTCAATGAAGCGTTTTTTAGATGCTTTGTATATTCCTGTTCGAATTCGATGGATTTTTTAAGAAAGAGCGACAATGGTTAGAAGCTTCAACACAACACAGATGAAAATGTCATAACATGATTGTCTAACTAAATAACTTAATTTTTTAGGTGCTGTTATGGTTCATTTTTAGAGATATCATTAGCCATCGAATTGTGGAATGATTAATGTTTACAAACCAGATTTTATGTTTGTTGTTATGGTAACAACTTAGGTTAGATGACAAAGTGAAGATGCATATATTTTTACGTAAAAAACCCAATAGAATGGGAAAAAACAACAAATTTCGATTGAAGAAACTCTCATAAAATGTACTATAGTAATCGAGTATCGGACAAATGCATTAGAAAATTAACAAAGATCATAAAGGCCAAAGAGAATCAGAATATAAGGTCATATTATGCCGAGCCAAAATCATAGAGAAACTATAGTTTCTCTTGTATTTAAAGAGTAGAGAGTGAAAATTCTTTTCTTCATCATGATACTGTATTTATAGATCTTCAAGGAGTTGGAATGACATTTACTTCTTTCTCATTCATCACCACAACTGCCTGACAATACATCCCATTACTGCGTAAATGTCATAATTGTCTTTATTTTCCTTAAGGTCTGCTTGCCATGTTGACAGTAAAAAACGCCACAATTCTATAAGAATCGATCAACTTTACAACGTGTATCCCCCAATCTGACAAAACTTGGGGACCGCTCATTACTTATAATGTTTTTTCCTTATTTAATATTCATTGGTCACACCTATCCCTCTCATGTGAAGTCTGTTTGTTTTGGCCGCATTAGCCCAACGTTGTTCTTATTGGGTCAGACCTAAATCTTGGGCTAGACACATTTACTTGTATTAGATCTTGGTGTCCCGATACATACATCTTATAAATTTATATAATTATTATGAATTTTTTGTGATACTGAATACACTATTATTTTCAATAAAAAAAATAAAACATAAATAACTATTTTGACGCATATGTCCAAATATTTGTTTGAAATGATTACTAAACAATCCAAACTATAGAATTTGAATATCATTTTAGTGTTAATAATTATAGACTATATAGAGTTGTTAATTTACACTTTCTTAATATTGAAACCAACAATTTGAAAGATGATGTTAAGCTACAATTGGACACATAGATATTAAATAATTTATGCTTTTATATCTTATTCAATACGACAAAAAATCAAATAACCTTATAAATTATAATTTGAGAAATGGTGCCCTTAATTCTTGAAGTTTGTGATTTTAACAAATTAGAATCCTAATGTTTTGTTTGGTATTTTCAGTGATTGATTTCTTTCTACTCCCAAAATTTTACAAAATCCGCTAATTTTGATAACCAAATTTTATTTTATTGCAAAAAACTTCAATTGTCAAAATAAAAAAATATCGAAATCAATTTTTTCAAACATAATAAAAATTGAGGATCTATTTGCTGATCTAAAGAAAATAGAAAGATTTGTTTTGAATTTCCCAAACTTTTAGGTTGGTAATTGTAATAATTATAAACAAATTTTAGGGACCAATTTGTCAACCAATGAAACAATGTATTGTTTTTGTGGTCGAGGGGCGAGGGCCCCACAAACCCGTCCAACGTCTGCATGAAATGTAGCTACGTAAATGACAATATAAACAAATTGTATTTCAAAACACAACTAATTTGCATGTCAACGACCCACAAAAGTCTAAATATTCAATAGTAGAAGTTATGTTCTAAAATCGTATTGGTTTCATATTTGAACTCGAATCAATGTGAATCTAGCTCTGATTTAAACTCTATTATGATAATTTGAAAGATTTTCATACCCATAAAAATTATATTCCGATTCGAGCGGACACATCCAATATATTGGATGATACAACTACTATGTATTAATTTTTTTTTTTTTAAAAAATAATATTATATAAATTAATATTTAAATCCTAAAGATACTATTGAATCTAGATGTACGCCATTATATAGGACAGAAATGATAACCATTTTTATTTTAAAAATTATATATCAAACATGAAATTGATTTTGTATGAATTGTAATTATTAGACTTTTATTAAATGAAACATCATAAATAAATAAAAATAAATACATATTTAAAATAAATGATTAAATATTTAGTTTGTTTGGTTTCCCAATTATAAAAATATGATGAGTGTAGTGAGATTACAATATCATGTTTTTTTTATGCACACAAAAAAACAAAATTACGATGGTTTCATCGTTCAATTATCACGATTTTATTATCACTGTTAAAACCAGATGTGATATAATTGTATTTAAGAAATGATTAAGTTCCCTTATTTTTAATAAGTATAATATAATTATAGTTATTAATTATATATATATATAAGTATATTAATATTTGTATATAAAAATCATAATTATACTATAATTTTATCAAATATATTTAAAAATTTATGATAAATATATTTAAATGATATGTTTCACCAAATGGCTTCATTTCTCAAATGAATATTTAAATATTAAATGTCAGCCCTTTCTAGAAGTCAGATACATTTACGCCACAGGTTTTTGTGCGTCATACCAAACGACCACGTATTGATGGCATATATCCAGATACAACCTCCATTGCTGCTCTATTTTTTCTAGCAATCTTTTTAGGGTTTCAATCCTCCAAACCCTAGAAAATATTATTTATATATATAAATCTGCACACAGAAAATGAAGTTAAATAGACAAGATGAAGACTTCCCAGGAATGCTTTGTTTGTTTGCTTCTTCTACTCACTTTTCTTTCTCTTGTCAAAACTCAAGATTCTTGTACTGCGTCTCTGAATCTCCAGACTTATTTCGCCATTGACGCTGCTTCTCTTCGTTGCTTCCCCGTTTGGCAATCTCGAGGCTTCATTCTCAGAGTAATAAAAACATCTTTTTTGTGTTTGATCACTAAATAGTTTGATTTTATTCTTTCATTTATCTTGTTTCAGTATCAGCAACTGACGACGAATATATGGAACTTCATCCTCTCAGCCCCAAACACGAACGCGTACATCGCGATTGGGTTCTCACCGGACGGAAAAATGGTGGGTTCCGATGCGGTTGTCGGATGGGTATCCGTCGACGGGACTGGCCTTGTAAAAAAGTATTATCTCGGAGGTACATCTCCCGCCACCGTCACTCTTGAATCGGCGAATCATGGCATCGGAATCTCGAATTCTTCTATTGTTTCACAGTCAAATAACCTTTACATGGCGTTCCAGTTCACCGGTCAACCCTCAACTAACCTTATCTACGCCGTTGGACCTTCCGGCGNTTAAACTCATATTTTATCAAGTTTGTGAGGATAATTCTATATTTTTATAATATATAAATAATAAATATTTCAAAATATTTATAGTTTTGTTCAACATAAAAAATTTAAAACTTTTTAATTTGATATTGATATTTTTTATTTGTCTCGTTAACATATTAAAAATTATGATTCCAAAAGAATTAATTTGTGTTTTGTATGAAATATATTTAACTATTATATTATTGATTTTTTATATTAATAAATCATAAAAAAAATTAATAAACCAACGGTTAACGTCACCCTTCGCTTTGGCGGAATGAGAAGTGGGTGATGTATAGGGGATATGGGGCGGCGGAGAATGGTTATGTAGTGTGTTAAACGTGGTGAGTAACGATTGGTGGTGTATTCACCACATATCTACATGTTGTCATCTCTATATATACGAATACATTTTATTTTCCCCTCAAAGTAGAATGTATAGTCTTGTTGATTTTTGTTTGTTAGTTATTTATGCTTTTATGATAAGTTAGACCTCTTTATATTGGTGGTTAGCTACTATACAATCACATCAATATATGCATATTAATTTCATCATACATAACAAATCAATTGACAAAGTTGTTTTAATATTTTACTTATATTTCATCAGACTTTTAAGTTGTGCCGATATAAATAAAAATCAATGGGTTATATTGAATAAAAAATAAAAAATTAAGAAATTTTAATGAAGCGTTTATAGATGCTTTGTATATTACTGTGCGAATTCAATGCATTTTTGAAACGAGAGCGACAATGGTTAGAAGCTTCAACACAACATAGATGGAAATGTCAGAACATGATTGTCTAACTATCTGAGAGAAGTTAGGATTAACGAAATCGAAACTTTTTCAAGAAAAAAATTATTTCAAGTTTAATTTTCAAAATTATTTCTTTGACCTCAACATAGAAGAAAAACTTCATCATTTTTCGCCGTATATGGCTTAATCACCCCAAAATATGACTCTTCTTTAGGGATTATCAATCAAGTTCTTTTTGTTTGATATTATGATTCTTGAAGCTTTTTTCTCTTTAAGTACCTTAATTTTTTAGGTACTGCTATTGTTCATTTTTAGGGATACCATTAGTTATCGAATTGTAGAATGATTAATGTTTACAAACCAGATTTTATGTTTGTTGTTATGGTAACAACTTAGGTTACATGACAAAGTGAAGATGCATATTTTTTTACATAAAAAAACTCAATAGAATGGGAAAAAACAACAAATTTCGATTCAAGAAACTCTCATCAAATGTACTATAGTAATCGAGTATCGGACAAATGCATTAGAAAATTAACAAAGATCATAAAGGGCAAAGAGAATCAGAATATAAGGTCATATTATACTGAGCTGAGCCAAAATCATAGAGAAACTATAGTTTCTCTTGTATTTAAAGAGTAGAGAGTGAATATTCTTTTCTTCATCATGATGTTGTATTTATAGATCTTCCAAAGAGCTGGAATGACATTTACTTCTTTCTCATTCATCACCACAACTGCCTGTGACAACGCATCCCATGATTGCGTAAATGTCATAATTGTCTTTATTTTCCTTAAGGTACGCATGCCCTGTTGACAATTAAAAACGTCACGATTCTATAAGAATCGATCAACTTCACAACGTGTATCCCCAAATCTGACAAAACTTGGAGACCGTTTCATTACTTAGAATATTTTTTCCTTGTTTATTATTCATAGGTCACACCAACCCCTCTCACGTGAAGTCTGTTTGTTTTGGCTGTATTAGCCCAATGTTGTTTTTATTGGATCAGACCTAAATCTTGGGCTAGACACATTTACATGTATTGGATCTTGGTGTCCCGATACATACATCTTATAAATTTATATAATTATTATGAATTTTTTGTGATAATGAATACACTATTATTTTAAATAAAAAAAATAAAACATAAATAACTATTTTGACGTATATGTCCAAATATCTGTTTGAAATAATTACTAAACAATCCAAACTATAGAATTTGAATATCATTTTAGTGTTAATAAGTATAGACTATATAGAGTTGTTAATTTACACTTTCTTAATATTGAAACCAACAATTTGAAAGATGATGTTAAGCTACAATTGGACACATAGATATTAAATAATTTATGCTTTTATATCTTATTCAATACGACAAAAAATCAAATAACCTTATAAATTATAATTTGAGAAATGGTGCCCTTAATTCTTGAGGTTTGTGATTTTAACAAATTGGAATCCTAATGTTTTGTTTGGTATTTTCAGTGATTGATTCCTTTCTACTCCCAAAATTTTACAAAATCGGCTAATTTTGATAACCAAATTTTATTTTATTGCAAAAAACTTCAATTGTCAAAATAAAAAAATATCGAAATCAATTTTTTCAAACATAATAAAAATTGAGGATCTATTTGCTGATCTAAAGAAAATAGAAAGATTTGTTTTGAATTTCCCAAACTTTTAGGTTGGTAATTGTAATAATTATAAACAAATTTTAGGGACGAATTTGTCAACCAATGAAACAATGTATTGTTTTTGTGGTCGAGGGGCGAGGGCCCCACAAACCCGTCCAACGTCTACATGAAATGTAGCTACGTAAATGACAATATAAACAAATTGTATTTCAAAACACAACTACTTTGCATGTCAACGACCCACAAAAAGTCTAAATATTCAATAGTAGAAGTTATGTTCTAAAATCGTACCGGTTTCATATTTAAACTCTATTATGATAATTTGAAAGATTTTCATACCCATAAAAATTATATTCGGATTCGAGCGGACACATCCAATATATTGGATGATACAACTACTATGTATTAATTATTTTTTTTTAAAAAATAATATTATATAAATTAATATTTAATTATATTTAAATCCTAAAGATACTATTGAATCTAGATCTACGCCATTATATAGAAGGACAGAAATGATAACCATTTTTATTTTAAAAATTATATATCAAACATGAAATTGATTTTGTATGAATTGTAATTATTAGACTTTTATTAAATGAAACATCATAAATAAATAAAAATAAATACATATTTAAAATACATGATTAAATATTTAGTTTGTTTGGTTTCCCAATTATAAAAATATGATGACTCTAGTGAGATTACAATATCATGTTTTTTTACGCACACAAAAAAACAAAATTACGATGATTTCATCGTTCAATTATCACGATTTTATTATCACTGTTAAAACCAGATGTGATATAATTGTATTTAAGAAATGATTAAGTTCTTTTACTTCTAATAACTATAATATAATTATAGTTATTAATTATATATATATATATATATATATTAATATTTGTATATAAAAATCATAATTATACTATAATTTTATCAAATATATTTAAAAAATTATGATAAATATATTTAAATGATATGTTTCACCAAATGGCTTCATTTCTCAAATGAATATTTAAATATTAAATGTCAGCCCTTTCTAGAAGTCAGATACATTTACGCCACAGGTTTTTGTGCGTCATACCAAACGACCACGTATTGATGGCATATATCCAGATACAACCTCCATTGCTGCTCTATTTTTTCTAGCAATCTTTTTAGGGTTTCAATCCTCCAAACCCTAGAAAATATTATTTATATATATAAATCTGCACACAAAGAAAAATGAAGTTAAATAGACAAGATGAAGACTTCCCAGGAATGCTATGTTTGTTTGCTTCTTCTACTCACTTTTCTTTCTCTTGTCAAAACTCAAGATTCTTGTACTGCGTCTCTGAATCTCCAGACTTATTTCGCCATTGACGCTGCTTCTCTTCGTTGCTTCCCCGTTTGGCAATCTCGAGGCTTCATTCTCAGAGTAATAAAAACATCTTTTTTGTGTTTGATCACTAAATAGTTTGATTTTATTCTTTCATTTATCTTGTTTCAGTATCAGCAACTGACGACGAATATATGGAACTTCATCCTCTCAGCCCCAAACACGAACGCGTACATCGCGATTGGGTTCTCACCGGACGGAAAAATGGTGGGTTCCGATGCGGTTGTCGGATGGGTATCCGTCGACGGGACTGGCCTTGTAAAAAAGTATTATCTCGGAGGTACATCTCCCGCCACCGTCACTCTTGAATCGGCGAATCATGGCATCGGAATCTCGAATTCTTCTATTGTTTCACAGTCAAATAACCTTTACATGGCGTTCCAGTTCACCGGTCAACCCTCAACTAACCTTATCTACGCCGTTGGACCTGCCGGCGTTCTCCCCACAGGCCCCAATTACTTGCTGGTTGAGCACACCGGCGACTTATCAACCGCCTTTAACTATACTTCAGGTACAAATTCGTTAACTTTTTTATTAATAATTAATATAACAAACTTTTACTTTTATAAATAAATATGCATTTATGTCATGATATTAAGTTTAAGAATCATTAGTAAATTGAACCAAATTTTTCATTGATAGTATATTTCCATAATATTAATTATGAGAAAATGATGTGTTTGGTTCATAAGTTTTGTAATTTTGTTTTCAAACTATAATTTGACATCAGTAATCTTCGTAATATGATATCTTTGTAAAAAAGATCACAATTTTTTCCTAAATTAGACAAATTATGTCTCCATATGGCAAAAATATTCATCTAAATTTGAGAATCAATTTTACCACACACATATACAACTATGATAATTATTTCTGTCAAAATTTACAAAGTATGTGGATTACTTTGTCAAAAAAATAAAATTTGAAAAATAGTTTTATTTTGACAAAATTCGAGAACTAAATTTGTCAAATTAAGAAATCTTAATAACAAATTTGTCAAAAAACTTTGGACCATAAATGTCATCCGCCCATTAATTGTTATATTAAAATTGTTTTATTAATTATATCATTTCTATATCTATTTCTAAAATTGACCTGGTTATCGTACTAATTATTTTTCGAAAACTATAATAAAAATAATGGTTTTTTCTAATATATGGTACTAATGGCATATCGAGAAGTTTAGTCTTTTCACTAGAATTATTGTTTAGTGATATATAACTCTATAGTAGATTTTAGGGCAATTATGGAAAAGGAATGTGTACGGCTAGTACATTAAATTATCCTGTTAAGGTAATACTTGGGGAAAATATTTATAGAAAGTCAACAATAAATAAAACTATGTGATAATTTATAGAGTTGGCTAATTGGATTCCCTTTGATTTGCCTCACGGGCATTTTTAATATTATTAAAATAATAGGACAAGTATTTAAATAATAAATTATATTCTTATAATTCATCATATTTATAGATAAAATTGGAATTGAATTTTATTATTTTTTGACAGGCCAAGTCCAAGAAAAGAATCCAACAACCGTACTCCTGATAGCCCATGGGCTTATCTCTATGTTGGGGTGGGCCATATTGTTACCAATCGGAGCAATGACGGCCCGGTATTTAAAGACATTTGACCCACTTTGGTTTAATTTACACGTAACAATTCAATTAGCGGGTTTTTCCCTGGGGATCGCCGGAATCGCAACGGGATTTATACTCCAAAATCAGACAAACGCCGACGTAGACGCTCACAAAGCTATCGGAATAGTCATCCTCGTTCTCGGTTGCCTTCAGGCTACTGCGGTATTGATTCGTCCAAATAAGACATCGAAGGTAAGGAAATATTGGAACTGGTACCATTACGGTGCTGGAAGAAGTGTAATGATTCTGAGCGTGGCTAATGTATTCTATGGGATTCATTTGGCTGCTGCCGGTTTGGCTTGGAATCTTGGATTCGGCGCTGCGCTTGCTGTTTTAGGTGCTGTTTCTCTGGTTATGGAGGTTAGGCTGTGGTTTGGGAAGTGAACTTAGTTTTAAGTTTATTTGTTAAGAGAAATCAACTTAAAGTGTCGATGCCAAAGCTTTCCATTCCACAAAGTGTTTTCTAATCATAACATTTTGTTATCTCTAAAACAAACATCACATTGAAGAGTTTGATTATTGGATGACGAAGAGTATTTCTAGTTTTTATTCAAATTATTTTTTTCCAATTTTTGAAGGGTTTTTCATTTTAAAATTATCTTATCATTTTTTATTTGATTTTTAATCGTTTTCCCCCTACAAAACAAATTAAAATCGACTTCGTCTTGCAACGAACCGGACGATGATTGACATCCTCGGTTTTCATACCACAACAATCACAATACAATCCATCATCTGCATCTACGTGACATCCCGATGCACCACTTTTTTATTGCTCCGATTCTATCCCACAAACATCCGGTATTGCATCTTCAAGGACATTATCATCCCTTTTGTTTTCATTTTCATTCACATGCACTTATTTCTTTGTATTTACGTTTGTGGACTGTGTCGTAGGACCAAGCATTGACTCATATGCAACTAAAACAAATATATAAGCAACTTTAATTGCAAAAATAAGAGAATCAAAGAACAACATAAAAGTATTATCACTCAATTTCACAAGGACTAAATCATTTAAAATAAAGAATCATACCATACATTATATATGATATTTACATCATATAAATCAAGTACAATAAACAATGACGCAATCAAACTATAAACCAAATAAATCATAAGATTTGAATGTGCAACACATTTAAAAAACATAATGTTACATACAAAAATACAAAAAAAGTTAAATTTAAAATGTAGCATAACCAACTTCAATTACAACGGAATGCAACCAAATGAACATTATTATAATTACTTTAACCCGACTTTACATAATCTTAACCAATCAAAATGAACAACCACACCATTTAAAATCAACAACAACCTTCTCGTAATACTCCAACAATTTTAAAAATTCATAAATAAGCTACACTTCGACTTGTGTAAATGTTTCAATTACTAATACACATAAACGATATGTTCATCGTATTACCTATTGAAGTGAGACTTGGTAAGCTTCCAAATCTGTAACAAAAACAAAATATGCATTAAGAACCTAATAAACCAATTTTTAACAAAGAAATAAGCCTAAAAAACTAATAACAATTTCCAAATGAAGCCCAGAAACTCATTAATCAAAAAACTTAATATTATTAGTTCAGTTATATACATTGCAGCAACAACGTCAAAATTTTAAAATTGGAAATGAATTGATGTATACATTGAATAAGCATCTAGGGTGCATGGACACGGCAAATTTTTTAAATTAAAAGGTTTTGTATAGGCATGGACACGACAAATTTTTAAATTAAAAGGTTTTGTATAGCCATGGACACGGGTTTAGGGTTTCCAACCCAATAATTCGTATTTTATATTTTAATAATTTTTAATTAATTTTTTTAACTTTTAATTTTTAATTAATTTTGTTTCTCACATAAGAATTCATTTTTCAGCCCATCATTGTCCAAGAATTTTGTTTTGAAAACATTTGGATATTTTAAGATAGCAATTATCATATTGTTTATCGAAATATAATATTTCATTCATGAAATTTAATTAGTTTTTATTTTAAATATTTCATATGCCGTGTCCAATTGAACACTTTATGATGATCGTGTCCCCGTTCCCGTTTTTGCCGTTTTTAAGTGTCTACGTATTACGTGTCCAACAACCTAGATAAGCATTTGAAATTGGAAACAGTGTCGAATAGTGCTTGTACATACTCACTATTAAATCCTAAAAAATTACACGAACCCTAAGGCCACCCAACCCAACGCAAATCAACCTCTAATCAAACAAAATAACCAAAATTGACTTTAATTATCATCGTCAATCTATACTACGAATGAAAAAACAAACTTCAAGAATGTCTGAAATCAGAACTCGGTCACGGTGCTGTTTTGGCCATCAACATTTACTAGAACACCCATTTTTTGCCTCTTAACTGCACCAAAAAAAGTAAATACAAATAAAAGTTATGACATTCAATCTCATATTGCAAGAAGCCATTATCGGAAACAACTTGAACGGGAATTCTTAATGTTTTCACTCTTCTATCGTGTCATGGAGTGCCTAAGTTAAAGCTTAAGTCGATGCCAAAGCTGGTCTTGATGAATATTTAACATAAAGTTTTGTTCCTACGGGCATGTAGATTTTGCTTGGGTTTATCAAATTGGCATTCTATTTACCGATTTGGGATAGTTTTGTTCCTATCATCGCTCCTTGGTTCTTCTTCTTATTACCTTCCAAATCAATACAGAATGAGTCTCTCATATGCAACTTTGGAATCACATGGAGGAGAGAGTAATAAGGTAAAAAAGGGTATAGATGCAAAACCTTAGTTATAAAATATCAATATGTAGAAATTCGACCGTCAATTAACGAGAAACCACATAAAATGTTATGAGGGTTAAATACAAACGGTATACATAAGTTGGAAGGTTAAGTATGCAATTTAATAAATTGAGGGTCTCGCATCTACACAATGAGTAAGTTCGGCGATTTCTCATTCTATGTTATCTATATTCTAAATGATCAACATATCACATTTAATTAATTTATTTACTTTTAAAATAAGGTTTGTAACTTTTATGTTTATTAAATAAATTAGTCCAGCCCATAGATGTAGTAATTTGGGCCTAGCCCAATAGCAACTCATAACCTTAACGTATTAGGGTTATGTTTGCCGGTGTTCTTTTCTCATCCCACTTCGATCTATCGCAGCCCTCCCGTCACCCAAGAGAATCATGGTGAGTTTTAGGGTTCCCTTTCGTCGTGATCTGGCGTTTCCTTTCTTTTTTGTTTCCATTAGATTTACCGTAAGCATGTGTTTTGTCGATGCAGCCGTTCGTCAAGGCGCTTAAGTCAAGGGCGTACTTCAAGCGTTTTCAAGTAAAGTTTAAGAGAAGGAGACGTAAGCTCATTTTTTGATTCCTCCACTTTCTTTATGTGTGCTTGATGGTAAAAGTCTAACATTTTATTATTATTTCAGAGGGGAAGACTGACTATCGTGCGAGGATACGTCTGATTAACCAGGATAAGAACAAGTACAACACTCCCAAATTTCGATTTGTTGTGCGATTTGTAAGTTTTCCTCATTTCAATTTATTTATGTNGAATCGCAACGGGATTTATACTCCAAAATCAGACAAACGCCGACGTAGACGCTCACAAAGCTATCGGAATAGTCATCCTCGTTCTCGGTTGCCTTCAGGCCACTGCGGTATTGATTCGTCCAAATAAGACATCGAAGGTAAGGAAATATTGGAACTGGTACCATTACGGTGCTGGAAGAAGTGTAATGATTCTGAGCGTGGCTAATGTATTCTATGGGATTCATTTGGCTGCTGCCGGTTTGGCTTGGAATCTTGGATTCGGCGCTGCGCTTGCTGTTTTAGGTGCTGTTTCTCTGGTTATGGAGATTAGGCTGTGGTTTGGGAAGTGAACTTAGTTTTAAGTTAATTTTTAATGTACAAGAAATTGGTTTTTAAAATAGATTTAATATTTTTACGGAAAAATCTTATGCAGGAAGCTAATATTTGAGAGAATTTCACATGAGGCAAAGTACACAATAGTTTATTTGTTGCTCTTTTATTCTAAATAGTTTATACGAGAGATCTTAATACTTAAAGCATAAATCACCCTCATTCCAAATTTTGAAACTATGAAATATAGATAGTCCATAAACCAATCAATATATATTTTTTATAATCATAATCATTGTACTCATGATTGTAGTCTTTCAGTCTCCAACCAATGGTATTTATCTTTTTAGTAAAACATATGTACCACACCCATTATTTCGTCTTCATATGCTTGTATCGTATCTGCAAATAATTCGTTTAGTTTTTTTCAATCCGCAATTCTTTATCATCCAGAGTATGTGATTAATATATTCTTTCGCATGTTCTTTATACTTAAATGTAAAGCATTTCATGTAATCTTCTTATACATGCCATTTACAAACAAATTAAAATTTATTTCAACACATATAAACATTAATTATCTCATAACCTTATCATTAAATTCTAATGCATATTTAACCACTAAACTACCCGTTCAAAAAAACATTCTAATGCATCACGAAAAATAAAACAACTGATGAAATGATAGATCTACATTTTCAAATGATAGATCTACATTTTCGTCTTTCAAAAATGTCTTCAAACTTTGATAAATCACCACTGATGAAACATTCGGAACCCGATACCCCGAATCTGGTTAGGCCCAAGCTTAGACGGGTCAGCCCAAGTGACATAAGTCGAATTTGGAGGTTTAGATCCAGCTCATGCGAATGGACGGTTTGGCGAGAACAATCAGGCTCGAAGGCCTGTTCTTAGTGATCGGGACCGATCGATAGAATCATGCATTCTCCTCCTCATCAAGACCGATCGGTCCAGGACGCACAGACTATGCTTCGGGCCATCCACATTTCTCAGCATATGACAACAACCTCTGACAATCATGTTAGAGGTGTGTCTGGTAAAGTCGTACGAGTATCCTTTTGATCTGGAGACAGCTGGCGCCGAAAGACTTAGCACCGCGCAACCGGCTAGAGCCACGCCCGGCGGCTGTCCCGCCCGACACGAACCGATCTAGCTGTATGAGACTAATACAAGACGACACCCTACTGTTCACGCAGCAGTAAATGTGTATAAAAGGGACACTTGGGAAACATAAATGGACTCTTCTCTTGGATTTTCTCTTGGTTTTCCTCAAGCTTTCCATTTCCTTTTTATCTCTAAAACAAACATGACATTTGTATTGAACAGTTTGATTATTGGATCGATTGAGAGCATTTTTAACTATTAGTCAAGTGGTTTTTTCTCCATCTTTTAGGAGTTTTCCACTCTAAAATTGTCTTGTCCCTTTTCTATTTGATTTTTAATCGTTTTCCCCATACAAAACAAATTAAAACTGAATTCGTCTTGCAACGAACCAGAATACTGTTGACACCCCCGTTTTTCATACCACAACAACCACAATACAATCCATCATCTGCATCTACGTGACATCCCGATGCACCACTTTTTATTGCTCCGATTCTATCCCACAAACATCCGGTATTGCATTTTCAAGGACATTATCATCCCTTTTGTTTTCATTTTCATTCACATGCACTTATTTCTTTGTATTTACGTTTGTGGACTGTGTCGTAGGACCAAGCATTGACTCATATGCAACTAAAACAAATATATAAGCAACTTTAATTGCAAAAATAAGAGAATCAAAGAACAACACAAAAGTATTATCACTCAATTTCACAAGGACTAAATCATTTAAAATAATGAATCATACCATACATTATATATGATATTTACATCAAATAAATCAAGTACAATACGATTCAGTTTAATTTTCATCGTCCATCTATACTACGAATAAAAAAACAAAATTCAAGAATGTCTGAAATCAGAACTCGGTCACGGTGTTGTTTTGGCCATCAACATTTACTAGAACACCCATTTTTTGCCTCTTAACTGCACCAAAAAAAATAAATACAAATAAAAGTTATGACATTCAATCTCATATTGCAAGAAGCCTTTATCGGAAACAACTTGAACGGGAATTCTTAATGTTTTCACTCTTCTATCGTGTCATGGAGTGCCTAAGTCAAAGCTTAAGTCGATGCCAAAGCTGGTCTTGATGAATATTTAACATAAAGTTTTAGGGTATGTCTGATTGGGAGGACTTCTACCTACGGGCATGTAGATTTTGCTTGGGTTTATCAAATTGGCATTCTATTTACCGATTTGGGATAGTTTTGTTCCTATCATCGCTCCTTGGTTCTTCTTTTTATTACCTTCCAAATCAATACAGAATGAGTCTCTCATATGCAACTTTGGAATCACATGGAGGAGAGAGTAATAAGGTAAAAAAAACGTATAGATGCAAAACCTTAGTTATAAAATATCAATATGCAGAAATTCGATCGTCAATTAACGAGAAACCACATAAAATGTTATGAAGGTTAAATATAAACGGTATACATAAGTTGGAGGGTTAGGTATGTAATTTAATAAATTGGGGGTCTGGCATCTACACAATGCATAAGTTCGGCGATTTCTCATTCTATGTTATCTATATTCTAAATGATCAAGATATCACATTTACTTTTAAAATAAGGTTTTAACTTTTATGTTTATTAAATAAATTAGTCCAGCCCATAGATGTAGTAATTTGGGCCTAGCCCAATAGCAACTCATAACCTTAACGTATTAGGGTTATGTTTGCCGGTGTTCCTTTCTCATCCCACTTCGATCTATCGCAGCCCTCCCGTCACCCAAGAGAATCATGGTGAGTTTTAGAGTTCCCTTTCGTCGTGATCTGGCGTTTCCTTTCTTTTTTGTTTCCATTAGATTTACCTTAAGCATGTGTTTTGTCGATGCAGCCGTTCGTCAAGGCGCTGAAGTCAAGGGCGTACTTCAAGCGTTTTCAAGTAAAGTTTAAGAGAAGGAGACGTAAGCTCATTTTTTGATTCCTCCACTTTCTTTATGTGTGCTTGATGGTAAAAGTCTAACATTTTATTATTATTTCAGAGGGGAAGACTGACTATCGTGCGAGGATACGTCTGATTAACCAGGATAAGAACAAGTACAACACTCCCAAATTTCGATTTGTTGTGCGATTTGTAAGTTTTCCTCATTTCAATTTCTTTATGTTTGCGTTATTATCCTATATAGGTTTTTTATTTGAATGTTGATCTACACTGCAGTTATCATTTGTGTATTAATATTGTTGATATTCACTTGTGTATTTTTAGACCAACAAGGATGTAATTGCACAAATCATTTCTGCTACTATTGCTGGTGACCGTGTCCTTGCTGCTGCCTATGCACATGAGCTTCCTCGTTATGGCCTTGAAGTTGGACTAACAAATTATGCTGCAGGTAATTATTGCACTCACTATATCATACACATTCATTTTTTAACCCCTAATTTATGACAATGTATTTCAGCTTATTGCACTGGACTTCTTTTGGGCCGTCGAGTTTTGAAGAAACTTGATCTTGATCAAGAGTATGAAGGAAATGTTGAGGTATATACATTAATTTCCCATAGCCCCTCCTGTTAATCATTTCGAAGCATCGGTGTCTTTTATGCATTTTAGTTCGACTTGTTTTTCTCATAAACTAATAATCGTGATATATTATATAGACCCTAGGTGAGGACTACAGTGTTGAACCAGGTGAAAGCAGAAGACCCTTCCGTGCCCTTCTTGATGTCGGTCTTTTGAGAACAACAACTGGTAACCGTGTTTTCGGTGCACTCAAGGTACAGTTTTTAACTTGTTCTTGCAAGAAATCTATAATTTTTATGTCCAGAGAATGTGATATTGTCTGTTTATTCACTTGATTATGTAGGGTGCATTAGATGCTGGAATTGATATTCCCCACAGTGACAAGAGGTTCGCTGGTTTCAGCAAAGATGGTAAGAAGCTTGATGCTGAAGTTCACCGCAAATACATCTTCGGAGGGCACGTTGCATCTTACATGAAGGTAACGTTTATTTTGCTATGACAAATCCCTCAAAGTTTCAATGTTGAGACCAAGTGTTTTGTTATGCAAAGACTCTATTGGAAGATGAACCTGAGAAATACCAAACTCACTTCAGTGAGTACATCAAAAGAGGTCTGGATTCAGATAACATTGAAGAAATGTACAAGAATGTTCATGCAGCTATCCGTGCTGATCCTTCATCAAAATTGTCCGAGAAGCCAGCACCCAAACAGCACAAACGGTATCGAATAATATCTTGTCGAAATTCATATGGATTCACTTCGATCTATTGATTATATGACTGAATTTGTGTTGCAGATACAATCTGAAGAAGCTGACATATGAAGAGAGAAAGAACAAGTTGATCGAGAGATTGAATGCTCTGAATGCTGCTGCGGGAAATAACGATGATGAAGACGAAGATGAAGATGATGACGAATAAATTTCATCATTCCATCATCGTAACAGGTGGCTTCATTTATGTTGAATTTCCAGTTTGTTTTTGTTCATTGAACAAGGTTACATTTACTCTTTTTTGTTCCAGACAATTCAGATATTCACTTAACTACTTTGCTCATTTTTTCTTTTGTTTCTTTTAAACAAATTATGATTTGAAATCGTCATAGCAAAAGTAATTGTTTACTATTCGGGAAATGTGTTGTAAGAATATGATAAGATATATATTCGATTCATGGTTTTATAAACAATTAAAGTATTTATATTGAGTTTGTTTTGTATGTTTTTTAAAATTGGGATGTGAGATTCAATGAGGTATGGTTAGTTTGTTAATGAGTACGTTTGAAACAGCGTTTGACAAATAGTGGTGAGGTGAGATGATTGTACTGTGCTGTGAGGTGAATTGATCGTGATTTAAAAAAACTGTTTTTGAAACAGCGGTACAGTGATCATGATGTCATAAAATGATTTTTTTGTTCTTATTTTTAAATAATTGTTTATAACTTAAAAATTATATTTCATATTCTTTCATGATAAATTCGTTATTTCAAAACTACATTTTAAAATTGTTATATATATTTTTATAGTTTGAACACGTAATTGATAGAATATAAAAAATTATTGATAAAAATTATTTTTTTAAATAAATAAACTATAATTTATCTAAGGGTAAAATTGATATTTGACATGTGCGTGCTGGTGGCCGTTGGTTAACCTAACTGTGAACTCACTGCTGTTTTCTACGATCACACGAACACATTTATTATTGATGTTTTGTTAAAATACAATACAACTACGGTATGTTCACCGCACCGAACGGTAGATTGGGTTTCCAAACATCACCAATAATAGTTAATGATTGCTAATTTTTAAATTTGTTTTCAAATTTATGGTATTATAATATATCATTATACATAAAAATAATTATATGTTATCTATTAGAAATAAGTCATATTAACTATTTTTCAAATTATTATAGTAAGTTTTAGTAATGTGTGTGAAATCATTATTTTTAATGATAAATGTCCTATAATTTTATGAGTGTATAATTAAAAAAAATCAATTTTTAATGGTTTGATAAAAAAGAAAAGTTTGTTTCTAAAATCTAAAAACAAGAAATTTTGTTGTTATTGATCTATTCATAAAATAGTTCATGTAAGTCTCTTGAGTTGTCATTTTATTCACTCGAAAAACTAATATATACGACTTCGCGACAATTCATTATGAGTAAAAATTTTAAAAAATGAGTCTGACTAAATTTTTAAAAATTGGTTTTCAATATCACTATGGCCAACGACATTACCATCTTCTTCATCGGCATTAGTTTCGATGATGGTGTCACCGTTACTGATGACGTACGAAGAGGAATGACTTTCATCTATATTATAGTACCTCCCGCTGCAAACATCAAATCAAGCAAGCTCTCTTATCAATAATTCATTACTTCCGTTATATTTTTTGACGACCAACATGGTACCACCTTCGTTTTAAACTGAAACAAGCCAAATTTTTCCTTACGGCGGAATGATACTCGGAATAGATCTATTGAACCAGGAGCTTGACTTTCAATGAGATAATGTGAACATTTATAGTGTTAAAGAGCTTTAGCATTTGCATTTGAGAGTTGTAATGAAATAGGGGTGGCTGCGTGAGGAAAAGTTCAACCTTAAGGGTTATAACATGTGTCATATTTATAGTGGTGCACTCCACTTTACACAAAAGCATAAATGCGACTTAAGAATGATTTTTTAACAAATAAGAAAGACACGTGCATCATCCATTTCACACGTGCAACTTCATCAATATTTCATTTTCCTTCGTTAACATCAGAGAGTCCTTTATTCGCAGCATCAACACCCCCCTTGCGATTAAGGGTTTGATTTCTTTCATTGTAGCATTAGGTAATACTCCAATTTTTGTTCTGAGACGTTCAAATGAGATTCTCCCTAATCCTTTGGTGAAGATGTCGGCGATTCGGGTTTTGAGCGTACATACTTAAGTTTGATTTCTCTCACTCTTTAACAACATCTCTTATGTCATGAAATCTGATTTAAATGGGTTGTCTTTCCAAAGTGTGTAGGATCCTTTCCGATAGCAATAGCGGTTTGATTGTCGAGGTGGAGCATGTTGGACTTCTTTTGCTCAAATCCTATGTCCATTAAGACTTGTCTGAGCCATGTACTGTGATTAGATACAATTGCCGCTGAAATGTATTCTGCTTCGGTAGTAGAATGTACGACAACGCCTTGTTTCTTAGTACACCAAGAAAATGAGCAGTTGTTTAAGAAAAAAGAAAACCTTATGTGCTCTTGGCATCTTTCGAATTTGTGTAGTCACTGTCGGCATATGATGTTAGTTTCATTTCATTCTTGTGTTTAGAGTATAGAATGAACAAGCCATAATCTAGAGTGTCTTTAATGTAGCGCAGAATTCTTTTTGCAAGTTTACAGTGGGGGATCTTAGGAATGTGCATATATGTTGATAGTAGATTTAATATGAAATTGATGTATGACCTTGTATTTGATAGGTATAGAAGACTTCCAATGAATCCTCGATATAAGTGGGTAATCTACATACTCTTGCCCTTCAAATGCGGTGATTTGCAATTTATATTCCACTGGATTTCTTGTTGGATTTGCATCAATCATGTTATATTTCTCTAGAATTTCAGTGGAATACCTTCCTTGTGAGATCATGATTCTTATGTTTCTTTCTTGATAGATTTCCATTCCTAGAAAGTATGACATTTCTCCAAGATTGGTCATTTCATAAATTTCACACATAACTTGCTTGAATTCTATGATTTTGTCTTCATCTTTTGTTGTTATTAGGAGGTTATCGACATAGAGGAAGATAATAATCTGGTTGGTACCACCTTGTTGCTTGATAAAGATAGAATGGTGCGCTGCATATTTTTTGAATCCAATGTTATAAAGATTATCTTTTCATTTCATGTCATTGGGACCTACTTGAGGCTGTGAGTGTTTTCTTTAGTTTGTATATTTTTCCTTTATTTTCAAGTAAAATAAAGTCTTCTGGTTGTTGGACAAATACTTAATCTTCAAGAGTTCCATAGAGAAACAATATTTTGACATCCATATGGTGCACTCTCCATCCCTGATACGTTTCTATAAATAAAATCAATTTTATAGACTCTAGTCTCGCAACGAGGGCAAATACCTCATTGTAATTAATTCATTTGATTTGAGAGTAACCATTTGTTAATAATTTTGCTTTTAACTTGTTTACAATCCCATCTAGATTCATCTTGGTCTTGAAGATCCACTTAACTCCAATAATATCTTTGTCATATGATCTATCCGCAAGTGTCCCGGTACCATTCTTTTCTATGGAGGACAATTCATCCTTCATGGATGTGATCCATTTAGCATTCTGTGAAGCTTTAGAGAAAATATTTAGATCTGAAACTCCAAGACAGAAATCGGATGTGATGTCAAGTGAGGTGTTTGATTGTAGATATCTGAAAATCTCCTTGATTTCGTAGGTTGAGTATCTTCTGAATTTTCTTCAATATAGTTTTTAAGAGTTGCTTGGAAAACATCCAATCCATCGGAATTATGACAAGGGAAGTCCAGCTGTTGATTTAGATCAATATCATGATTTGCAATTTATTCCTAAATAATTTCTTCAAATTTAGCATCAGCGATACCATGATGATTTGTGGTGTTAAAGAGCTTTAGCATTTGCATTTAAGAATTGTAATGAATCATGTGTGGCTGCATGAGGAAAAATTCAACCTTTAGGGTTCTAACATGTGTCATATGTAGTGGTGAACTCCACTTTACACAAAAGCGTAAATATGACTTAGGAATAGTTTTTTAACAAATAAGAAAGACACGTGCATCATCCACTTCACATGTGCAGCTTCATCTATATTCCATTTTCCTTCGTTAACATCAGAGAGCCCTTCATGCGCAGGATCAACATAATGGTGACATTTTTCTTCCTGATAGAATCTTCAAATGCACAACTGAAATTCAAATACGCGAATACTAGTAATTATGCATGAATCAACACAAACAAGAACCTATTCTTATGAATTTGTTCATTTTTTCATCAAGACTTTAAGCGGTGAAAGACAGCATCTTGTTAATGAGGGAACAAGTTCTAATCTTCTAGTTATAGAGATTTCGGCTCTAGAAGATCCAACTTTCAAGATCGGAAAAGCTTTTGCATAAGAAATGAAAGATTCACATATACTTAAAGAAGATAAACAAAAGAAATTTCATCAATAAAATCAAAGTAACAAAAACACATACTAACCCAAAAACCCAAACCCTAATTTTCATCACCTAAACCTCTACAGTATGCTTGTCGGAAAACACTTGCCAATAGCCGGCCACGAGTTCGGGGACGTTTCACAAAGAACGATGAACTCGGAGAACTATCAAGAGGCAACAAGGAAGAGATCAAGATGAAGAAATGAGCATGTATCACTCTCTCGACCTATTGAATAACGAATTTGCACTAGTTCGTGTAGGTTGGCTTGAAAGAAGAGGTGATTTTGGATACGGCAGATATATTTGCACACATAAAGAATGCATTTCATCATTCCACATCTTAATAGGTGGCTTCTTTTAAGCCGAATTTCAAGTTTGTTTTTGTTCATTGAATAAGGTTACGTTTCATCTTACATTTACTCTTTTTTGTTCCAGACAATTTAGATATTCAGTAAGATGGCCGGTGACATTACCATCTTATTCATCGGCATTAGTTTCGATGATGGCATCACCGTTACTGAAGACATTCGAAGAGAAATGTCTTTCATCTCTACTACCGTACCTCCCGCTGCAAACATCAAATCAAGCAAACTCATTTATCAATAATTCATTACTTCAGCCATATTTTCCGACGACCACCATGGCACCATCTTCGTTTTCAACTGAAACAAAATAAATTTTTCCCTGCGGCGGAATGATGATCAGAATAGATCTTTCAAACCAGGAGCTTGACTTTCAAGGTGATAATGATGACATTTTTCTCCCTAATAGAATCTTCAATTGCGCAATCGAACTTCAAGTACGCGAAAACCAGTAATTCTACAGGAATCAATACAAACAGGAACCGATTCATCTGAATTTATTCATTTTTTCATCAAGACTCTAAGCGGTGAAAGCCAGTATCTTGTTAATGGTGGAACACGTTCTAATCTTCTAGCTACATAGATTTCAGCTCTAGAAGATCCAATTTTCAAGATCGCAAAAGATGGCTAGTGACGTTACCATCTTCTTCATCAGCATTAGTTCCGATGATGGCGTCACCGTTACTGACGACGTACGAGGAGGAATGTCTTTTATCTCTACTACGGTACATCCCGCTCCAAACATCAAATCAAGCAAGCTCCCTTATCAATAATTCATTACTTCCTCCATATTTTCCGACGACTACCATGGCACCACCTTCGTTTTCAACTGAAACAAACCAAATTTTTCCCTACGGCGGAATGATGATCAGATGGATCTTTCGAACAAGGAGCTTGGCTTTCAAGGCGATAATGGTGTCATTTTTCTCCTGGTAGAATCTTCAATTGCACAAACGAACTTCAGGTATGCAAAAACCAATAATTCTACAGCAATCAACGCAAACACGAACCGATTCTTTTGAATTTGTAGGTCTATTATGAACTATCACATTGTTCAATGTATAATGATACTATACAATATTATTAAATAAAGACATTAAAATAAAAATTTTTGGAATTCTAAAATTGGTTTAGTAGGTAAACAAATTTATCTAGTTTTTATATACACCATCTTTAGGGCCACAAATAAATCAATAATCTTAGAGAAAATGACACGTTTAGTCTTCATACTTTTTATTGTTATAATAAATTTATTTCATATAATTTGTAAGAACATATTTGATCTCTATACTTTAAGGTTTTGTTAAATTTGGTTATGCAAGTTTGCAACATTTGACAAATTAGATCCCAAAATTGTAAAGTTGATTTCCGATTTTGATCGACAATCTCATTTTCTAAATAAAAACTTTGGGAAATAATAATGTAATATATATTAAAATTTAAAAACTGGTTTTGACAAAACTTACAAAGTATGATGACTTTTTTGTCAATCTTCATACTTTGATATCACAATTACACAATCATGAAACTTTACATACTAAAATTACCAAAAATATTAAATTATTGGGATTAAATTTATGTATTTAAATAGAAATTGTAATGGGCCTGGACCCAGTATTGTTTATCATACTGTTAATGGGCCTATCCAACCCAAACAAATTGGATTAGTTTCAAAACACCGGCATTTTTATTGTATCTCTATTAATTAAATTAGATGTACTCAAAATAATAATGATGAGTCTCTCACATGGGTCTAGTGTTCCATATTCATGATTATGAAAATTATATGGATCCCGTACGATCAGCCAACAGTATCAAAATAAATTACGGTTGCGGGGATAGTGTTGTTAATTTTAACGCTAAATGTAACGAGATAATAAACGGAGTCTATCCTGTCCATAATTTACACTCTCTGTTTTTTCTTATTTTTTTATTCTTTAGAAAATATATATAAAATCATATTAATTTATCCAAATGAAATCATACCAATTACCACCGATACAAACATACTTTATATGTCTTCTGCACATATAAAGAATGAATAATCTTAATTTATTATTAGAATGTATAACTATAATATACATATTTTCTAAAATATATATTAAATTTAAAATATACAAATATTTCGTATAAATATAAAATGAGAATTGAATTTAAAAAGATATTTAATCTATTAATTTTAAATATGAAATTCAAAATAATATTTTAAAATATAATATAAATTGATAACATTTTTTGTAAAAGAATATAATAAAAAATGCTGAACACGTTAAGAAAAAATACATGAAATCAAAATATAATATCTAAATTAAAGAAAAAAAATACTCGATGAAAATGATAAAGATTTAATTTATAAAAAATATATATGAAAATATACGAAATAGTATAATACATTTTCATAATTAAGTTTAATCTTAATTATGTATTATAGTTGAAAAGTGTAATTGTGACAAAAAATGTGTATCTAATGACGATATATTAAACTAATTAATAATCACGAGGAGACTTTTAAAGTGTGTTAGCGTAACGTCTCTATGAAGGCCCTCAGATCCCCACTTCGCAAGGCAAAAACGTCTCTTCTCTCTGTAACTTCTTGCTGGAAAGTTCATTGGGTTCCGTTCATCTTTAAGTATCTCGAGCTTTCTTGCTTGTTGTTGAGAACTAATGGGTTTGTTTCAGAATTCGTGAGGGGAATGTGGGATCTGGTGAATGTGATTTGTGGGGTTTCAGTTTTTCTGCGATTTCGTGATCTTTATTGTCATTTTCTGCTGGACTTTTGTCAATTCTGGGTTTTTTCTGGGCGTTAGAATGACAATGTGAGTGGTGAAGCCTCGGTGTTTAGTAGTTAATGTGTTGTTGATTTTAATGGTGGTGGTTGATGTTTCCGGTGAGGCTGCGTCGCAGAACCCAAAAAGCGTCGCCGCACAAGGTGAGATTTCACGGAGGCCGCCGTTGTTGCCTTCTGAGAGGGATAATAGTAATGGGGTTGCGAATAATCGGAAGAAACCTAAATCAAGAGTTGTTTCTTCTAGATACATGTCTCCTTCTTCTTCTACTTCAACTTCTAATTCTTCTTCTGTTTCTTCCTCTTCATCTTCGTCTAGAAGGTGCCCTTCTCCTTTGATCTCTAGAAGCTCCACAACGCTGTCCTCTGCCGCGTCTCCGGCTGCAAAGAGATCGGTTTCCGTTGACCGTCGTAGGCCTACGGCTTCAAGGCCACTGACTCCTTATCTTGATTATAAAAGCAATGGTAACCCTGAGGTTTCAGCTGCAACGAAACTTTTAGTCACTTCTTCTAGGAGTTTATCTGTTTCTTTTCAAGGGGAAGCCTTTTCATTGCCTATTAGTAAGACTAAAGTTGCTCCGGCTACACAGAATTTGAGTAATGCGAGGAAGGGAACACCGGAAAGGCGGAGAACAAGCACGCCATCGAGAGGTAAGTTAGAGGGAGGAGGAGATCAGCTGGAAAATCTTAAGCTTGCTGATCAGCATAGGTGGCCAGCTAGGGATCGATTAGTTAATCCATTGTCGAAAAGCTTGAACATTGATGCAAACGAGAGGGTTAAAGTAATTGGATCAGGGGTTGCAATCCGAGAATTACAGCGATCTATGATCGAGGAGAGGAGTTCTTCATTTGATGGAAGATTTGGTCTTGATTTTGATTCCTCTGAGCTTTTGAGGGAGTTTCGATCAAGGCCTGATAGAAATTCAGCCATTGATGAGTTATCAATGCCTTGTGATTACATTGCATCTGATTCAGATAGTGTTTCGTCTGGAAGTACAACTGGAATTCATGATTCTAGTGGAACTTCAGCTGCACTAAATGGCCCTCGTGGTATTGCCGTATCGGCTAGGTTCTGGCAGGAAACAAATAGCCGAATGAGGAGGCTTCAGGATCCTGGTTCACCTTTGTCTCCTAGTCCCGGATCAAGAATGATTCTACCTTCGAAAATGAAAAGGTTCTCCATTGATGGAACAATGTCAACCCCACGAGCAATGCTGTCTCCTGTTCGTGGAAATGGAATTAATAGATCTGCATCTCCTAATAAAGTTCCAGTATCAGTTGGATCATCTCCCTCCCGAGCTTATAGTCCGGCACGGATTAGAAATGCTGTTAGTACAATTTGTAACAATTTTGTCGAAACACCTTCAGTCCTCAGTTTTGCTGTTGATGTTAGAAGGGGGAAAGTTGGGGAGAGTCGTATAGTTGATGCACATATGCTGAGACTTCTGTACAACCGTAACCTTCAATGGCGCTTTATAAATGCAACAACCGAGTCTGTCTTACTCGTGCAGAAACACAGTGCTGTGGTAAAATATGTTTATTTCGAATATCATTGCTAAATTCCTATATGTTTTTTTCGGCTTTTAAACGTTAAGACATTTCACAATGCTCTTAGTTCTTTGGTTTGGAGGGAAACTTGGTTAAGTTCAGGACAAGAGATGTCTTTGTATTTTTACTTGCCCCTTTTTTTGTAAGAGCATAAATTTCCATGAAAAGCCGAATGTCCACGGTTTTTCACTAATTTAAATTTACAGTGACTAATGACGATTTACCTGCGATCAACGTTTTCGAACGCTACTTAGCTGCCAATTTTCATGTTAATTCATATTTTTAGTCGATGTTCATATTAACAGCTTGAGTTTCTTCTAGAAAAATCTATGGAATGCGTGGATAACTGTCTCCAATCTACGTGATGCCGTCACCAAGAAAAAACACAAACTACAGCTTGTGAAGCAAAAGTTGAAACTCGCTGCAATTATGAAACAAGAGGTAAGTCTAATCTTATTTTTTGTGCCATTTTTTGATTATGTTATGAGCTTCATTTTGCAAGATGTAAAAGGGAAGTATATTTTCTGAATTTGTGAGCATATTTTGATGCAGATGATGCTTCTTGAAGATTGGGCATTTTTGGAGAAAGACCAGTTGGTTTCTTTGAGTGGAGCAATTGAAGCATTAAAGGCTAACACTCTTCGTCTTCCCGTAATTGGAGGAGTATCAGTATGTGCATGTTTTTGTGTTAATTTTTATTGAAAAAAATCAGCAATCAATTTATATGTTAACCAGGCTGATGTTCAAAGCTTGAAGCATGCAATCGGTTCAGCTGTTGATGTTATGAAGGCAACGGCATCTTCGATTTTCCCCCTTTTGCCAACGGTAATACTCATAATGCATTGTACTTTGAACTATTCCGTGAAACGGTTTCATTTTCAGGTAGAAGAAGTGAATTCTTTAGTTACTGAGCTTGCTAAGCTAACAAACGAGGAACGAGCTTCACTCGAACAATGTACGGATTTGCTTTCGTTATTAGCTGGAATGCAGGTAGAGAATTTCTCTTTACCCTTAACATAATCTGAATATTTTTCATATCACCCATAATTCTCAGTGTTATGAAATTCCTACAGGTTCAAGATGGTAGTCTGAGAACACATATTATACAGTGTAACGGATCATCATCGTCTTAGCTCGATTCTCTGCATATGATTAGTCACTAACTCCATACAACTTCAAGAAAGCAGCTATATAACAAGGTAATTTCAGATAAGCCCGAAAAACATGTGTTTGTGTGTAAATATACTTTAGATGTTGGTGTTAATTCTAATTCTATACTGATACTAAAATAGGGCTTGCTGCCTCTAAATGACGTTGTAATTTGTGATTTCTTAGTTTAACACGGTACGTCGGTATAGTATTAAGGAGGGGCCTATATTGATGCACATGGTGGTTTCTTATTTTGTGAATGTGGTTCTTGTTGTACAATAAAATGGTGCTTTTGGTTGAGGGAAATGTGTTGTTTGGTGCATGTGGAAGCAAAAGAAAGTGTTTGGTGTTGTGGGGTGTCAACTTTTTGTTGTGGAAAGCTTTACAAAAGTGGAATTAATTCTTGCAATCACATTAGGAGATATATGTGGTGGTGTTATTCAATTTGTTGTGTTGTTTAATCGATTTTACGGGTTGATTCGAATACTTTTTGATTCGGAGTCATAAGATGGTTCGGTGTTATACCCTGTAATATCATTGCTTATCGAACAATACTAATATCAAATCATGAGAAGGTAACTTACAATAATTGAACATAATATTTCTATTGCAATTTTTTGATGTTCGATTTGTGCTTCGATCCAACTTACTGCGTTTTTAGATCATTCCATTTTGAAAACTAGTGATGGTTCTCTTTCGAATGTTTCACCTTCGAAGATGGAGAGCGTTTTGTCATCTAAATCAATAATAGCTGTGCAAAGAGTGTAGAGCAATGGACCTAAGAACCAAAAGATGAATTAAATACGTCATGCTGCGAAATTACAACTTTGACACGGGGTTTAGGGTTTTCGGAGAATCAGTTCGATCGAAAAAGATGGTCGAAAAGGGTACCTGTCATGTAGATTGGATATGTTGTGTCGTTCTTGTCACCAAGTATTGCTATAAGCTCACTTCTTGATCCCTTTGGCAACTCATCTGCACGTTTTTGTCGACTCAGTGAATTTTCATCGTGATCCTGTAAACAAAAGACGATTAAAAACCGAGGAGCTTCGAGCACATAAAAATGAAATGGGAATGAACAAGCCTGTTGAACTTTGAGATGAAGATATGCATTGGCATGGAAAAAAGGCACTGATCCTACTTCAAAAACCGAAAAACGACCTCTTGATGCCGTTTCCACGTTAAGTATCCTCCTCGTTTTCGTGTCAATAAGATTGTAGCTATGTCCTACAGAGACTTGTAATGAACAAATCCTCTGAAGAAACATTATTCCTTCAATCAGCATAAATTAGTACACTTGCTTACAAGATACTAATTGATGAGTTTTACCGATAATGCATCGTCGATATTGACTGCTTCGAGCAAGTCTCGAGACACGAAGTTCCTTCCTATAGCCCCAGCTTGGATTTCATGCTTACAAGGTGGAACAGAGTTCAATGTGAATGCCTGCACCAGATACAAATATTGGAAAATGATTCGAATTCAGCTCGGAAATATGCTACTTAACAAAAGTCTCCTCAGTTTGTGCCAAAGCTAAGGCACCTCCAACTTACGTGATGTGTAAAGAACATGCCTTCAAAGTTACGAAATTACAAATATGATACACTATTTGAAAAAAAATATACATTATAGTCCTCGAATTTCAATTAAATGTATATAACAAGTTATTAATACCGTTTATCATTGAACCTTTAATAACGCCATTAGTGTTTTTTATTGGCACAATTCTCGAACTTCAAGGGTCAATTGTATAATTTTTCAAACTATAGAGTCTTATTTACATACTTTGTGAACTTTAATGATCAATTATGCTAACGAAAAAATATTTTTAAACATAACGGAAAACCGTGTGTTACAGTGTAAGAGGTAAAAAACAAATGGTATTAATAATTTTAAGTGTCATTCTTGTAATTTTATGACTCATGAGCATAACCTTAAAACATCTCGTAAGTTGGAGGTTATTTATGCAATGTTCTCATTTCTCCAAATGCAAACACATAAATCTGAAGCTATAATTATACCATTCCATAACTATTGAATCCAAATGCACAGCTAGGGAGCTCTCCTGCATAAGTGTAAGCAGTGAAATATGCTTCATTTGATTGAAAGACCTTTACGACGTAACTGCGTTTTCAGAAAAAGATAAGCTACAATTGGAACATGTGATGAAACATGAAACATTCAATGAACGTATTGTTGAAATATATCCCACATCGGTTGTGAAAATACAAATGCTCTAGATTATAAGGGAGTGATATCATATGTAATTGGTTTGGCTTAGCCATTTCAATATGATTCACTTCTCTAAATTCATTTCAATGGCTAAGCCATTGAATCATGAATTTCTACATAGTATCGGAGTTGTATGGTTTCGGGCTGATCCGTATCAGTTAGACAAAAAAACTTTGATAGAAAAGGACATAGTGCTTAGGCGACAAAAATGATCGACTTATGATTCGAGTACTACCAAGCATTTTGAAGCAATTCTGAACTAGATGGGCCGAAGGCAGTTTTGGTCCCCAAAGTTTGGATAATTTGACAATTTTGGTCCCCAAAGTTTCCAATTTTGACAAAACCAGCCCCCAAAGTTTCATGTACGCAAAACCGGTCCCCAAAGTTTGCGAATTTTGGCAAAACCAATCCCCAAAGTTGCGTATTTTCGCAAAATACGTCCCCAAAGTTTGCGAATTGTGGCAAATTAGGTCCCCGGACAAAAATTAATTTGGGGACCAAAATTGCCAAAATTCGCAAACTTTAGGGATGTATTTTGCGAAAATACGCAATTTTGGGGACCAAAATTGTCAAATCATCAAAACTTTGGGGACTGTTTTTGCCACTGAAACTTTGGGGACCAAAATTGGCAAATCATCAAAACTTTGGGGACTGTTTTTGCCACTGAAACTTTGGGGACCAAAATTGGCAAATCATCAAAACTTTGGGGACTGTTTTTGCCACTGAAACTTTGGGGACCAAAATTGGCAAATCATCAAAACTTTGGGGACTGTTTTTGCCACTGAAACTTTGGGGACCAAAATTGGCAAATCATCAAAACTTTGGGGACTGTTTTTGCCACTGAAACTTTGGGGAACAAAATTGTCAAATTATCCAAACTTTGGGGACCCAAGTCGCCATTTTCTCGTTCTAATTTATAAGAGTAGTGATATACTGAGTAATTGACTTGACCTAGTCTTTTTAATATAATTCACTTCTCTTATGCTACACCCACACTCTTACTATCCATTGAATCATGAATTTCTAAACATATCTACTACAATTATATACCAAAACTTGAAGATAAATAACGAAGTGAATTAGAGCAGAAGACTCACGTATGGCCTGCAAGTGCAACATTAGCATCCTCGTTATGAGCTGCAAATGCCATGGAATCACTTACAACAAGAACATCAGAACAATCGTCGTTTGAATTCTCACAAGCCTTGAAAACTAAAGGAAGTATTTCTTTTCTAAAATTGAGCAGAATTATCTGTAAAACACATGACGATTTTGACTTACAAACAGAGATTTTGACAAAATGTGGAAATTAGGGGCGATTAGGTTTACCTCTAGAAACGGGACGCCGCTTCCGACGGCGAGACCGATAAGCTCATCCCAGTAATTTTGATACATTTTTCTATTGTTTTGAGAGAGGGATTGAAGAAGCGAAGTTGATGATGGAGAGCGAGCAAATGGGAGAAGGTGATTCTGTAGAATGAGATCCTTGGCAATCCTGCTTTTGATTTCTTTCGAAAATCTTTCCCCAATCAAAAACCCCATTTTGTATCCATTTTCACAAGGCCCAACTTCAAATACTTCCACATTCTTCATCATATTCTGCTGCATTTCTTCTCCGTTATTACAAGATAATCAGAATTTACAGCCGTTGGCACCTTATCGTTTTTTGAAAAGAGCTTCACTTTCAAATAGTGCAAAGGATGTAAATCACATAAAATAATTGAAATTGATATTTTTTTATTGGTAAATTGATTCTTAAGTTTTAAAATTTGTTTGAACATAACATACGTTTTCAAAGTTAAGGTGTTTCATATTTAAATTTTAAACTTGAATGAATATCTGTCTTTATATTATTTCAAAAATTGGGATAACTTTCTTTATCTTAAAATGATGGGTTTATTTGGAACTCCAATAAAAAGTGCACTGAGGTGCGATGCAATCTCAATATCGTTATTTTTGTATGGTACGCAAAAATCACGATTTCACTAGAGTTGTTAAAATCAGCTATGGTCTCATTGTGATTTTGGAAAAGATAAATTTACCCTTACTTTTAATAATTATAATATTATTAGATTTATTATTATTTATATATGAATGTATATTAATATTTTTACATAAATCACGATCATAATATCACAATTTTACCAAACATATTTAAAATTTCACGATCATGATATCGCACTACACCTCACCACATCACAATTTTGAAAAGCTAAATCAAAGAAACTCAATATTACTTTTTTAGTTTTTTGTTTATTTTTCCTGTATATACAATATTTTTGTCAAATATTATGCTTTTTTAGGTTCAATCATAAAATAATAATATTTGTTGACAAAATATTTTAATATAATACAAAAAATTAAATTAAAACTTGCTTTTAGTTTCATTTTACATTACCTAGTCTTTGATAATAAGGATTATATATTGAAATTATAAATTGAAAATAATATTTTTATTGAGATTTTAGTTACAAAGTAAGAAATCTAGAAAGAGTTATATATGATTTTAGACGTTGATAATGATTTGATACCTCAATAAGCGTTCGATGAAATCTTAAAATTGTTATTTTTTAAACATTTACAAAAATCAAATTTGAGATGACTTCATCGTTGAAAAATCACGATTTCATCATAATTATTAAAATCATAATATACTGATAATTTAAAAAATGACTAATTTATCTTACTTCTAATAATTATAATATGATTATATTTATTATATTATATATATATATATTATCATTTTTGTATAAATAACTATTATAATTTCATAATTTACAGAACATATTTAAAATTTATCATTTTATCTCATAAAGAACATCTCAAATTTAAAAAGTTTGAATCAAATAAACTCAATATTATATAAATCTAACCCATTGAATAGAATTCATGGTCTCCTGAATAGCAATTTTTAAAATTATTTATTGTGTGGTTTTAATCTTTGTTATTTACCATTTAATTTTTTTGTTACGTATTAAAAAACAACTAATTTATTTATAAAATGGTTCCTTGCTAATAAGGAAGCTCTCCAATATAATTTCCCGGCGGAAAATAATTGCAGGTGACGAACATCCAACCGTCCGCACATTTCGCCCTCGCGCATCCAACGCTCGTCGTTGACTTCCACACCACTTGCGTATAATGCAAACACTCGCCGGAACTCATACAACTACTTGGACTTACAAGAAACGATTTAATCTCATCGATCCACAGCGCCACCGCCTCTTTCGCCGTCATGTCCCACGACCCTGCAGCCAGATTCTCACCGTACGGTCCATTCGAATGCTCCATTTCGCAATCTGCGGCCCTTTTCGCGGCGTAGTTCTTTGCGTAATCAGCGAGTGTTGTGTTCCAGACAAGAGGCGGGACGTGGACTAATGAACGGGCAAAGTTATGGGCGGAGATGAATGATGCTGCAGCGTTACGGCGGCGTCTACCGAAAAGGCTGAGCTCTTCGGATAATAACTCTTGGTGGGGATTATGGGTTACTTTTACGCCGGGTCCGACGGTGAACACCGCGGTTGACGGCGTTTGTTGTGCAATCGCCGTGGATAATACGGAGAAGGCCAGGAACATGGAGAATTTCATGGCATAATCCATTGTTCCGATGGCCGTGGTGAAATTGGGAGGAATTTGACAAGTTTTATAGAGAAAATTGATGGTGGAAATTTGGCGTTCGTAAGAACAGGAAGGAAAACTTTCAAAATCCACCAATTTTCACGTTATTCATTTAATTACGGAGATTTTCTCATTATTAGTATTATATAGAAATTATTAAAGAATAAAGCTAAATTAATAAAGAATATTACTCTTAAATTTTAAATTACTAATTAATAAATAATAAATAATTTTGAAACAATATTATTATTTAGATATTGACTAAATTTATAAATAATGCTAATGTTTAATTGATTAATAAACTTCTTCGGTAACAAAAATATATATAGAGAGACGGGTATAAAACACTTAAGGGAGGTACTCAATACAGATCGCGGTATCACAACACTGGTCGAGAAGGAGAAGCATCACTCACATATTGGTACATGTACAATATTAGTAATAAACAAATGGTCGAGGAATCAGGTCTCATTTAGTAGGGAACAACATTTGTGCTACTCCCTCAGCTCTCAGTATAGGGAACAGAATTCCAGATGCCTCCTGCACCAATTTATTCAAAAACACACCAAATCATTTCTCTCAGTTAAACAACAAAAACGACCAAATCCCAATTCACTTACAGCAAGTAATCTCACTCCTAGCCATACGCGTCGTGGTGATGGAAAAGGAAGCATCAATCTTCCCACACCGTAGATCGCAACAGCAAAGAAATGAAGGAAGAGGCTCAAGGGGTTTGGATCTAAACCAGAGAGTAATGCTACGGGACCATTTGAGAAGATTCCACCTAGGCTTAGGTAGTCGAAGCATGCTTGTCGCATTTCTTTTCTTGCTGGATCAGGTGAGGCGCAGAAAACTTTGTACAATGCTCCGGCTAATGTGTTAATAGTTGATGCTACAGGCTGAGAGAAGCGTTAACATTATGCTAATGTATTAAAAGAGTGAAATTCTAGTGACTTACCTTTCGAAGTGTGAAGAAGGATTCGAGATATTTGCAGAGGTTTGAGGGATCGTTCAAGTCGTGTATTGGACGAAGAAGGTCACGGAGGAGGACAATATCCGATAGGGCAACAGTCATTCCACCTCCGGTTAATGGATGTCGCATGTTGAAAGCATCTCCTAAAAGAACTGCACCTGGAGTTGGATGAGGATTAGCAGGCATGCTTCTGTTTGGCATTGTTTTTATGCTTCCCTTGTCAACTGCAGCTATAAATGCATTATACAGCTGAGGAGGAATCTGAAATAAACACGGGATTTATTGGATCACTTCGTCTGTAATTCCAACATTTTGATTGATCTACAAAAAGAAAAATTTCAAAGGGTCGGTTACCTGAGGAGCCACAACGGATTTGAGATATTTTGCCATTTCACCATTGGCTATTGAAGGAACTTTCTGTCCAGGAACATCAACCAAACAGCGTACTTCATGGCTACCGATCGGGTAAAATAAGATAGGTGAAGGATCTCCGAGGATAACATGACCATGATTTGAATGTGGAAGACTGCAGTTTTCTAAAATGAGGCCAACAAATGAAGACGGAACGTCCACCTAGACAATAAAAATATTTGTCTGATAGCATAAACATGGTGCTACATATATTGAAGGTTCATATATTCACCTGTGAAGTACACAAAGTGCGCCTCAAGTTCGAAGAACAGCCATCACAGACAATCGTGAGAGGAGCACGTAAGGTATTCTCATTCCCAGTCTTAGTCTTGTAGTTTACACCGACAATTGTTCCCTTTTCTTCAACCAACGATTTAACTGTCCCTTGTTCGAGTGTCAAACTATTCAACAAAAAATTGTAATCATCATCATCATCATAAAAAACAGACTAATGTTAATTGATTTATGAGTTGAGAAGTATACTTAGAAAGTGTAGCTGCCTTCTCCCTCATTTTCTGTATGAATCGACCGTGATGGAAGCTTCTACCAGAGACATCTGAGTCAAATTTCTCCAAGGGATAAGATAATTTGGTGTCTTTACCATCCTTGTAAAGGGCATAGCCAAAAACTCGTTGTGCATCAATGTCACTCAAACAATCTGCATTCGGTTCAACAATTGAGATCTCATTGCATCGAATTCATGGACAATGAGATCTTAGCTGAAAAAGGTAACAAAAATTGTACCTTCCAGGCCTAACTCAATTAGTTTCAAATAACCACCAGGCTGCAAAAGTTCCCCAACTATACGATCTGGCTGGGTTAAGTCCCTCTCGATCACACGAACTCGACGACCATCCTACAGTTCCATAAAAGAAAACCAAATATTTGAGTTGCAATCTGCAAAAAGTTCCAGATTTTGGATAATTGACCACGTTTCAATCTTCTTTTAACAAAATATAAAGTCTAAAAACTATTCTTAAACCTCAACGATACACACAAGATCATAACGTAAAAAAAAGTTTTAAAGACCCTGAATTATCAATAAAGAAAATCTAACCAAATAAATAAGCTCTTCCAGCAATACGTTTTAGGTAGGATGGAAGAGCAATCGCAAAATTCTCACCTTTCCAAGGGCATAGGCCAGCGCCGACCCAGCAACGCCGGCTCCAACAATTATTATATCAGTTTCAGTATCGGAACTGCCGATGGTTCCATTGCATTTTCCGACAATGTTAAACTTAGGCACCTGTTGCCGCCGGGCGTTCCTTCGCAAGCTGTGTAGCAGCAGGAATCCAAACAGAGAGGCAATAAAGCCTCCTAAAACGTAGTGATTTATCATCATCAATGCTGAATTAGGGATTCAAGCAATTTCAGAATTCTGTCACCCCTTCTGATCTTCTGGTTCACGAGATTTATGCGAGTTGGCAATTTTTATGAAAATGCGCCTTTAAATAAGCAGATTAAAAGTAGACACGGTTGAAAAACAAAATAATATTAATAATCATTTACAAATCATATACAGATTAAATAAATAATATATTTTACTTTTTATCAAGTATCAACGCACATAATCTTCTAGAACCCACAATCGACCTCTTCAACCTAAATCAATTCGTTATGTTTTTACAAAGGAATCGAATTTAAAATATGTTTTTTATTTTTAAATATATATATTATCAAAAGTAATTAAATTTACTTGTTATAATAAAATATTTATTCATTAAAAATGAAAACAAGAATTTTGACATATAAATGCTTCTATCAATATTTTTCAAAATGGTATATATTGATATTTTAATCGATTAATTTATTTTAATGTATGATAAAAAAATGATTGATCATAGATCATGCAACGTGGCAAATGCTGATTCGATCATTTCCATGTACCAAATTGATGAGCGGATTTAATGTTGTCTAGCAGGAATTGACTGATACCAATACATTCCCCATTTGTCAACCGATTCTTTCTTTCCATGTGTTACTAATTTATTATATTTTTATTTTATTTTAATTACAATTAATAATTATTAATATTTTCAAGTCAAATAAATTTAAAATTCGATCATTTGACACATTGATTTCAGCTATGAATGTTGACATAGACCATGATGCGATATCTACATAAGAATATGATTTATCGATATTGTCAAAGCCTAACAATGAATAATTGAGGGTGCCAACACTTGAGATTTTTTATTATGTAATTAATATAATATTAATATTAATTACATTTTCTTCTACTAACCTTGTTTTTCCAAATTAGTTGGGATGAGGGTGGAGTTTTCAACCTTAATGTGTCTCATTCCTTTTATAAATAAGGATAGTAAAGTTAGAAACACATACGAGATACAAGAACATTTTGAATTCTTGTTTTGATATGTTTCTCTGTGTTGATTCTGAGTTCATCGATAACGATCATCGTTCCTGAGCAAGAGAGATTGTTGTTTGTGTAACCTGGAGGACACCGATTTTGCCATAATTGTTCTTAAGTTCAACGTCATTATGACGTGCCACAAACAAAACTCAACCAAATTTGATAAAAGAGATCAAATCACATTTATTGTATTGTTTTATATTTATTGTATTTAATACTAATGTTGTTTATTTCTTTAAAGGTTTGATAGAGACTTCCAACAATATATGTGTCACCTTACTTTATGCATCATTCTCATTGCTTGATTTATTTAGATTAGTTACGGTTGTCATTCGGTGAGAAATGTTCTATATCAATGGAATCACCAAAGTTCGATACATGGTGGAAGATCTAGGTTATTTTGACCTAATAATCATGTTTTAAAGCCTATATATTATTTTAGGACGGTTCACTGACGTGGAACGATTTAGCGGACGCAAAACGCGAAAGTTATCCATGTTGGGGGAAACGTGCCACATCAATGGAAACATGATTTTTAATTTATATATTAAAATTATTGTGGTTATCAAAAATTGAATCATTGATATCAGATGCTTCCAACTATTAACAACCAATTAAGCTGATTAAGTTAACGTTATAATTCAAGACAATTTACATAACAATATATATTACCATAATTATTATATTTATATAAGATTCAAACGAAACGAATCGAATCGAACTGAGTTAAATAATAATTTAATGTTCGAGTTACACTCAAAATTGACAATGTTCCATTCGAGTTCAAAATCAAAGGAATTCAAATCGACAATGTTTGGCGTCCGCTGAAGCATTCCACGTCAGCGGACACGTCACGCGTTCGAAGTTTGTTGTATCGTTCCATGTCAACGGATCATCATAAAATAATATATGGGCTTTTCAACAGCATTATTAGGCCAAAATAGTCTGAAGATCCACTCTAAGTCTATATGTGACACAATGTTTGATGTAGGAACGGAAGTGAGAACGAGAATGATGCATGACCTTTTTTTCATCATAATTAGGTCGAAATCCGAAAAAACTGAGGATCATACCAGATGATACTTTATTGGGTGATACATGAAAAAACAATTTATAATAGAAAAACTTGTAGCACGGTATACATTTGTCTAGGGGTGGGCACGGGTCCGGCTCAACGGGTTATGGGTCGAACTCGTTGAACCCATGAACCAGTACGGGTTGGCCCAACGGGTTGAGAATTTTTCTTGACCTGACGGGTTGAAAGGACGGCCCAACCCGTCAACGGATTGAATAACCTAAACCCTAAAATTAAAAAACTTTCAATTTTAATTTTAAAATTTAAAAAAAAATTAAAATTAGTCCACTTCAACCCGTATGGATTGACCGGTTGAAAATTACGGCACAACCCTTACAATGATATTTAACGGGTCAGTCCACGGGTTGATCCGTTTATACGATTTGGGTCGGCCCAACGGATTGGACTGACCCATACCCACCCCTACATTTGACTAGTGTGTGAAAATATTGATTTATGCTATAAATTTATATATAAATGACTATTTAAAATTAGTAATTATTATAAAATCAAGAATTAATAAATTGACTTAGATCCATATTTATTTTTGAAATTTGAAAAATTGTTATATTTACTTTTGGATTTTGGAATTATCAAATAAAAAATAAACTTCAATGACGCAAACCAGACTCAATCCTTCAATTCACATCCACCCAAATCATGGTTGTTCCATCTAAAACTTGTTTTTTAGACGCACTTTGAAATTTTTCCGAAATTATAATTTTGATTTATAATGAGAAAACTAATTTAACAATAATTATTATAAATATTTGAAATTTAGAATATTTTAAACCAAATTTGATAACATATAAAATTTAAATATCTAAAGATTAAAATTGATTTTGGTATAAATGGAATGGATTTATAATGAAATGTTTATTTTTTTATTAAAAGTATATGTAAACAAATGTGGATAGGTGTTGGGGCAAGCGTAGGTAGAGTAGAATACTAGAATCCCCAAGTCCAAGTTCAATTTTTCTTCAGTTCTTAATAGGTACCGTTGGGTAAAGTAATTTAGCTTTCGTGACAGCCGATTTCATAAATCTCCAGACTTTCTCTGTTGGGTTAGCGAAGATCGATGGGGTGCTGTTAATGGACCATAAATTCAGTTGAAATTGTACAAGGATGTCGTAGATTCCTTAAAAAACCGGAATTCGCGATGTATAGTCCCCCGATTAACGCCGCCAAAGTTTGCTCCGGTGTTACCCGTCTCCACCGTCAATATGGAGTTTCCCATATAGAGGAAGAGGATGAGGATGCTGAAAACGAAAACAACGTCAAAACCCAGATCGGAGGGTACCGTATTCCCAATAACTCTCATACGCTTGTTGTTGGTGAAGGTGATGCTGTGGAAGGTGTGCTTCATGCCTCGGAATTGGCTACTTCTGTAGCGTCCGCCGGCGGTGCTGATCAGCTTACTCTGTCGTTTCAGGGTGAAATTTATGTTTTCGATTCGGTTTCACCTGATAAGGTTATATTATCTAATCAAACATAGCCCAAATTGCTTGTTTTCTTTTCATGTGATCATAAATAAATATATGATTTATTGTTTTCAATCAGGTTCAAGCAGTTTTACTGCTCTTGGGTGGATTTGAAGTACCATGTACTAACATTCCTTCTAGCAGAATAGTTTCCCAGAATCATAGTGTATGGATTGATTAAGTGTTTATATTTTCTGCTAAAATCTTAGTTTTGTGCATCATCGTATGAATTTGTTATTTCAGAACATTGTTGAGTACCCAGGGAAGTCAAGCCTACCCGAAAGAGCAGCTTCTTTAAGCCGATTCAGAGAAAAGAGGAAAGAAAGATGTTTCGATAAAAAGATTCGGTACAATGTACGTAAAGAAGTTGCTCTAAGGTAATTTAACTATCCAAGTTTCATATTTTAGTTCATTATATAATCCGTTCCGATATTTTGCAGGATGCAACGTAAAAAAGGTCAGTTTACATCTGCAAAAAATGTATCTGATGAAGCTTGTTCATCTTCTGCTGATGGGAATGGAAGTTCTGGCCAAGAAGAGCATGATTTCTGGTGAGTAATCGCTTCTTCATTTCTATTTCTAGTTGAAATTTTGAGCTTCTTGAGCATCATAACTCATTGGTTGTATTTCATTAGTTGTATGCATTGTGGAATTAGCTCCAAGTCCACGCCAATGATGCGACGTGGACCGGATGGACCAAGAACCCTTTGCAATGCTTGTGGTCTCAAGTGGGCTAATAAAGTATGTATCTCCAACTTATAGCATTTCGCTTAATCCGTTTTCGTACTCAATATGTACATATTAACTCCGCATTACTGTTACATACGGTGTATTATGTCAGTAGAGAAATTCGTTCTGATCTTGATAGTCTCTTCTCGAAAGCTAAGACATTATTTTCAGGGTCACCATATTGCAGTATTAACGGTTTAACCTATCAGAAGTGTACTATCAAATGTTGATGTCTCGGGCAGGTTAGCCAAGTGGAATATTGAGTTGGGGTAGTATCAAATTGAATATATATCGTGACAGGCATTAATGTCGCAAGTTCAACATTCATTGAGTTGATATTATAACTGTTTTTTAGAATCTGCGATGTACGTCTACGACTTGATTTACAGTATTTGAACGAATAACCTCCAAACTTGCATTTTGTGTTATATATTGTATCGGTTATAGAACGTTACAAGACACTGAAACAGCTAATTTTCGCAGGGAGTTTTGAGGGACTTCTCTAAAGTTCCAATTGTTGCAATGCAAGACCAACTTGATACGAAGTTCCGTGAAGAGGTATGTAAATTTCAGGCAAAACTGATCATACCGCTTCGAACCAGTACTTTATTTAGCATATAATGTCTAGTTCATGGTTATTTACGACTCGGTTCGATCCCATTGGATCGCTTGTGCTTTCATCTACAGCTTCTGAGTGAAAATGAGAACCAAATTGCTGTTTCTGCTTCTGTTTTGAAGGTTTGAGCCTAAAACAGAATAGCTTGTAAGCAAATAATGTACATTTTGGATCTCGATGAAGGCAGACAATATAAAGTAAGCGTTATTACAATGTTATTTTGTTCGTTTACGATTCTTAAAAGATCAATGTTTGAACATAAACAGACCTTAAAAGTATGTATTTCAAATACACCTTCATTTGTTAATGAAGGAAACTCCCTTCTCAATGCTCTCTGCTAATTCCTTCTTTGCTTTCTCCAATCCCACCCTCTCGTACTCGTTAAGTGGCCCGATCTGATACACCTCTTCTGCGCCTCCACGCCCGAGTCGAACCTTAGAAGCGAAAAACGGAAGTTCTGTAACCTGAGAAACAAGTAATGTGGCATTAGAAACAAGCGATGTAAATCGAAAGTTGTGTTAAGTTTTTACTTGAGAAGCAACGAATGCACACTCGACTATTCCGGCATCTCCCCTTAATCCACGGAGACAAGCATCGGCAAATTTTACAGCTGCGTAAGCCTGCAAGTTCGAAATAATCACTTTGTTAAGTTTGTCTATGAAGCAACTGCATCAGAATTCATATTACTAACCATTGACAAAGTTGCTGAGCCTGCTCCTGCTTTGGCCTGAAAGAATTCATCTTTTACTTCAACTTTTCGATACCAAAAAGACGAATAACCGCAAATAATATAAGCAAAAGTTGCACAAATACAACTCTAATCGATGATCATAACTCCTTCCGTTTCTAAATTTCAGAACTAAAACACTTTGGCATAACGATAGGCATAAGATGTGCAGCGAATGTACGATACCTGGACGACTTCTGTTCCCCCGTCTTGAATTCGGGTTGTCAAGAATTCAATCTCCTGCTGTGTGAATGAACTAGGAGGTTTTACCTGCATGCAGTGAAGATATAAGTAAAATTTCACGACAAACTTAACAAGAAATGATCGATTCGAAGACAAAGAAGATAAAATACTTGTGATAGTAAAGGCAAAATTGTAACTCCAGCATGACCACCAACCACAGGTACGCTTACTTCTCTGGGATCAAGCCCCAGAACTTCAGCCTGCAAAAGTCTCAAGATTTAAGTTCAAGAGATTAACATGAATCTTTGTTACCTTATTTCAAGTTACATGTAAATTACCACGAAGGTATTGGCTCGAACGACGTCGAGCATAGTGACTCCCAAAAGCTTCTTTGGATCATAAGTTGCTGATTTCTTAAAAACCTCAGCTGCAATTGGAACTGTGGAGTTAACTGGATTGCTTATGAGGTTTACAACAGCATTAGGACAAAACTTTGATATTCCTTCACAAAGAGTTTTGACAATTCCAGCATTGATATTGAAGAGATCATCTCTTGTCATCCCGGGTTTTCGTGGAATTCCGGCTGGAATAATCACAAGGTCCATTCCAGTTAATGCATTACCAAGTTGTTGAGGACCCATAAATCCCCTTACCTAAAATCAATATAATCAAGAACTTGAAAACCCTAATTCAATCATGAATATAACGAAAAATAGTCACTCACAACTGCAGAGGAATCAATATGACTAATATCAGCAGTGACACCAGGTGTATTAACAACATCATAGAGATGAAGAACAGAAACCAATGGATTAATCTTCATCAATAACGCAAGAGGTTGACCGATTCCTCCAGCCGCACCCAATATCGCGACTTTGAACCCAGACGCGCCCCCTTTTGCCCTGCAATCTTCCCTTCTCAGAACGCTGTTCTCCATCATATTCTATCATTTGAAACACATAAAAGGGTAAGTTTTTTCAGCAGAAACAAGCTTCAAATATAGAAATGAATGAAAAGAAGAACCTGGGAATTGTGGGGATGGAGATGAGCTGAGAGTCTTGCAAGACGTTGGTTGGAATCCATGGCGAATCTGTGCGCCCAAAAGGGGATAACTACGCAATTTATGGTTGAAGATTAGCTTTTGGGATTGAAAATTCTGGGCCTTGATTAATGTATCCGTTGTTTGTGGCTATCCAGTTTTGCCTTAAAATTGGAGAGTGATCATGATCAGCCTCATCCAAATACATACATACCCTATCCCAACTCCCCATTCCCCATACATTTCACTTTTTTATGGAATTGCAATTTAAGATATTGGGGTTATATAACCTAGGGGTGTTCACTATCCCATAGAAATTGAATATCGAACCGAATACTGATTTTTTTATCCAATCGATACCGAATTTTGAAATCGGTTCGTTATTCGGTTTTTCAATTTTGGTTATTTCGGTTTTCAATTTCGGTTCTATTGTGGTTTTAAAGACCGTGGTACCAATAGCCATAAGTTCGAGATTATCGGAACATGTTTTGTGATTTATATTGTTTGTGAGACAATTTGGTAAGTTTAATTTGAGCGAGAACACGTCGATTTAACATAAAAAAACTCATAAGAACGGGAAAAAACCACTGAACTAAGAGTAATTATACTCTTAGTCGGTTTATTATGAAATAATACGATTACAAATCTAAACAGCTTAGAAAATGACTAAGGAAAAACGACAACGAATAAAAAAGATGATGCAATAAACATAGGTTAGCACGCGATCAAAAGGTCATGTCGAGCTTATGGATTCGCCTCCTTTATATAAATGTGAAGAGGGAACCGTTATGTAACCGTTCTAACAAAATAACCGTTGCCCATTCGTAACTGTTGTTTTGCCGTTGCCCACTCGTAATAGCTCGTAACAAACTAACCGCTTGGGTATCCGATCTCCTAACTCTCAGGGGACCGACCTTGGCTCTCTTCCTTCGGTCATGTTAGTTGCGCGGTCCATCGAGCCCAATGATCCCGTCCAAGAATGGATCATCGCCAAGTTATGGATTCTGGACTACGTATGTTTGTTTTTGTCACATTGATCAACTCAATATGCCTTGGACCTCCACCTATTCTAGGTATTGGGCCCTGAAGCCCTCATTAGGTTTGGTAAAGAATTCGGTATTCGTTAATTTAACGAATACCAAATATAAACTATTTTTAAATTTTAAAATAATAATTTTATATTTAATTATATAATTAAATATATTAATAGGGATAATTTGTTATTTTATTTAATTATGAGAATTCTGTATTTCGGTATATATCGAAACTGAAAAAAATCGGTATTTACCGAACCAAACCGACTAAATTCAGTTCGGTATTCAGTAGTTAATATTTTTATTTATTTGGTATTTAAAAATCGGTACAATTCAATATTTACCGAATGAACACCACTAAAAATATTCATATTCAAATGATAAAAATATATAATTTAACTCGTACTATTTTAAAAACACACAATTATATGACATTCACATGCTCATTATGCAATGGTTTCACGCCTTACTCAATTATTTTGATGAGATTAGATTTAATAGAAAAATTAGTACTTTATTAAAACAATTAAATTTATTATTTTGCAACTAAGACTTTATAAATAAGATCATTCTTTATGTAATATAACTTTGGTCATTTCCGCTATGCTAATGGTTTTTCGAATCTACTCTGCCTAATTTTTATATTGAAACAAATTTATCTCAATGATTGAACTATGAATTTTTGTATTAGTTTGACATTATTACAATATGATGATATTAATTAGTAAAAAATTCTCTATTACCTTTTTATTTTTGAATAAGTCCAAACTGTATCCTAATTCTCTACATTAAATGTATCCAAAAATCTTAAATTCTAGTCTTAATCTTGATTTTACAAAATCAATTTTTTAGGTTATTTCTTCTTTCGAATATTTTTTGAGAAATTTAAGATTCATTCTTCTAAATTTTCACAATTAATAAATACATATAAAAGTTAAAATAATAATGATATCATCACAAATTTTTAAAGTAACTTCTATAACCGGTAACAATTACCACACTTACTACATTATATATATACTAAGCTCCAAACCTATGTTAAATGGACACCGCCACGGCGCTACGGGGATTCGCGGACTCGGACTTTGGGACTCAGATTTGTTAAAGAGTCCGACTCGTTAATATCAATTATTTTTTTAATTTAAATATAAAATTTTAAAAAGACATTTGTTGTTAACATGGTTCATAATTAATAATAAATAAAATTATTTTTATCTAATTATATTATACAAAATAATAAATTACTACCACAAATATATATAATAATTAATGTTTAAAACCTGTAAAATGTCGAAATAATTGGTATAAACTATATTATATTCCAATAATACTAATATACAACTAATTTTTTAAACATTAACGAATTATATTAATATATATAAATAAAAACAAATTTAAATAATGTCTATTTCAAAATAAATAATAATAAATTTAAATATAAAAACAGACTCGTGTCCAACAAGTGTCCGAGAAGAGTCGGTGTCCTAGAAGAGTCCGACTCGGATTCGGCTTCCCAGGAGAAGAGTCTGTTTAACATAGCTCCAAACAACCATAATTTTGAAAAATTGAATAAATATAGATATAATAAAAATTTCAAATATAAAATGGAATATAGAAATACTAAAGGTTTATATAATATAAATACCATTGTAATTGAACTCAACCATTATACATGTTACCCAACCATCGGTCGGTTGGCACCGATCAATTCACATGTTGGAATCCATCGCAAGTTGTGAAATTGCCCGAATGGACACAAAGATGGCATACAAGTCGGAGATAGGGCATCTTGAGCAGATCAGGTGCTCTGATGGGACAACTTAATTTGTCTGTATTAATCTAAGGTTATGTCTGGTGTTCCCTATGATTGCACTATGGGAAGAGCAATGTCCATCTCTATGGTGAGGGTAGCCACATGACAATCCTTATGGCCTCTTTTAAGGGATTGTTAGCATGGCGACCAATGGGAGGACACCTACGACAAAGGCAAACAGGTTGGGGAACGATGGTTATGCCTCTACTTATCTATAAATGCCAAGGAAGTCATACCGGTCGGTACTGTTCGTACCGGCATCGACCGATATGAACGACTTTTTCGATATACCGTTGGAATATCAATGATATATCGGAATACCGACATACCGATATTTACCGGTACGACCTGTATACCGGGCGGCATACCACCGGTATGACTTCTATATTAAATGCACAGAGTATTGAGAGATTATTAGACACTTATGGATGAAGAGAAAACTTTGTCCTTTGTTTTTGTAAATGACATTTTTGGTTCCTAACTAGTGAAAGGTTTGCCCAAAGATTTTCCTTTGGGTATGTAGTTTTTACCATCTTCCCTAAAATTTTCCACATAAAATATTGTGACTCCGCAAACTAAACAATAAACTACAATGTCTCCCACAAAAACTAAATTTAAAACTCTCTTTACTCAAATAGAAACCAATGGCTTGGGATATCCCTTTATTAGGACCCATATACTAATACAAATTTATTTTTTGCTAATTAATTCTTAATGCAAAATATTCATTTAATATCTTAATTATGGTTAAATTTATTAATACCGTTTGTTTTTTACCCCAGACATTGTAGCACCAGATTTTCTGTTAAGTTGATAAACTTTTTTCCATTAGATTTTCGTTAAGTTGAAAAAAAAAATTTCCATTAACATGAGTGATCGTCAAAATACGCAAATAAGATATGTTTGAAAAGTTATATAAAATTGACCTATGATGTTCGAGAATTGTACATAAAATATAAAATATTAATGAGTTTGTTAGAGTGTCAATGATAAACGGTATTGTAAACTTGAGGTGTCTTATATACACTTAATTGAAGTTAGAGGGCTACAAGTGCATATTTTTGCTCAAAAAATATATCATATTTGCAATTTCCTAACTTGGATAACATGTCATTTACACATCCCGTAAGTTGGGGGCCGTAGGAAAACATCACACGAAAAATAATACTAGAGCGGTAATGAACCATACTTTTGATTTTTTTTCAAAGTTGAAGTTCGGTTCGAAATGTGATTATATTTGTTTGAAAATTATTAAATTAATGATTAAAGATTCAATTATATTGAAGTCCCAGTCCAAATTTGTTATTTGAGTTTGTGTAGGAATATATAAGTACATCCATGCTAAAACATAATTTTACCCATATTTATGCATATACATTTATGTTTATTAGTTTATAATATTTGCATTTATTTGATAATTTTTTAAGGGTGATGTTTGCCTACGGCCCCTCAACTTATAGGCTATGTAAATTGTATGTCCTTCGAGTTACGAAATTGCAAATATGATACATTTTTTAATAAAAAATATGTATTTATAGTCCTCAAATTTCAATTATATACAAATAAGACACATCAAGTTTCAAATATCGTTTATGATTGACATTTTAATGAACTCGTAAATTTTTAATATTTTATGCACAATTGTCGAACATCAATGGTAATTTTTTTATAATTTTTCAAACGGATCCTATTTGCGTACTCTGTGATGAGTTTTCAAACTGTTTTCAATTTACGGAAAACCGGGTTCTAAATGTCAATGGTAAAAGACAAACGGTATTGATAACTTTAGGTGTCATTCTTGCAATTTCGTAAGTTGGAGGATATGTCATTTACACAACTCCTAAGTTGAGGGGCTAATTATGTAATTTTCTCAATAAGACTTCTAAATTCTAGTATCCTAATTTTACATGAAACATATTTCAATTATGGGTAATGACCGGTATGACTTTATTGATAATCTTAAACTTCTAATCTCATGTTTTTTAAACTATTTTTTTAAAAAATATCAATAATAATATAATACAATATTATTGACTTATCAATTTTGTGTGTACAGATATTTGAACAAGTACTTTGGTTAGTCATCGGGCGTAAAACCACGATCTCAATCACTTTTGGATTATATTTTTAAGAGTAATTTTATATGATTATTTTTATACATTCTATAAATGTTTCCATCAACATTCAATTTTGTTATAAACGGTTCCACTTTACTCAAATTGCATTCTTTTTGCTTGGCCTTAACACCAATATCCAATTATAGTTCTTATCTATTGAAATATTTCATCATTCATGACCAAATCTAATCATCCTCTTTTGATGAAATATTTTTCATCAATGGCCTATTTCAACTAGAACATGTACATGACAAATATAACTTAAGATTCTCAAGTGTTGTAGTGACATTTTGCTTCCAAACCATAGTTTATATAATGTTTTTTTCTCAAAGTTCGGGAAGAAAGGGAATTTAAAAGATAATCGGAGAATGACACCCCAAACATGGATACCGTAGATTTTTTCAAATAAAAACCATTTAGTTATCTCGACTATTGTTTTATTTTTGTTTCTCGGTTACACCATTTTGCTGAGGTGTGTTTAATGTTGAAAAATGATTAATAACTCATTCTAATTAGGGGTGAGCATTCGGTACCAAATATCGAACCAAATTAAATATTGAAATACTGAATACCAAACCAAACTAAATATTGAATACCAATCCCGATTCAATAATATTTTGATACCTATACCGAAATACCAAAATTAAAAGCAAATAAAAAAATTGTTTCGATCAATTACATATAAAAATATTTTTTTAAAAAAACATTGAGTAATTGATCAAATTACTCTATTTATATAATAATACAATCTTCAATTCTTCTAGTTTTTACTTCAATATAAGTGTAGAATGTTTTGAAACTTCAGAAAGTAAATACGAAAAATAATTATTATAAAATAAATGAGAAGTTGATACTTTACTCACGTGGAAACTAAATTATTATTCTCAAAGTTATCTTGCTCATATTGATTTTCTTCAATATCATCATAATATAGTCTATAGAGTTAATCTTGAGTGCATATAAGTGTCTCCACACTTTTCAAACTCAAAGAACTTCTATAAAAATCAAGGACTCGTCTACCTATTATAATAATAATATTTGGAAATTAGAATAATGTCCTAAAACCCTACATTTAATCTAATATTAATAATTGAATGATCTATGGCCCATTTAAAAATTTTTAAAAAAATATATATTTTTATCGAATTTGATATTCGGTATTTATCGAATTTTTATTCTTATTACCGAATACGAATCCAAATACAATAATTTCATTAAATCAACTATCAAACCAAATATCAAATACCAAATATCAAATAACGAATACCAAATTTCGAAATAACAAAATTTTGATATGATATTTGGTATTTCAAAATGTTTGCTCATCCCTAATTCTACAAAAACTTTTCAATAAAATAGAGATGCACTCCTCCTCCATTATCAAACTGCAATCCCTTAAATTTCTTTATTGTCTGTCAACCTTTTGATTTTTGATTAAAACTGTACACAACAAAATATATCATAATCATCGATAAAAGTAATAAAATGCTTACTTCCACCCCAATACACTTTATTAAATAATTCACATATACTAGCGTAGATTAGATCCAACTTATTTCTTGTATAAGAGAAACTTTCATAAAATGAGAATCTAATTTTTTCCTCTTTGCTAGGTACCACATATACACTAATTAAAGTTTATTTCATTTCTCACCATACCAATTTTCTATAAAATCATTATATTTCTAATTATATATGGTCCAAGTCTTTTGTGTCATAACTCGTATACTTCCGTTGTCAACATACTAATTTCCTCATTACCTTCAACTCTATGGTTGTTTCTGTGTGATTATGAATTTGCATTTATCATTTTCCTTGTACCAATATAGTGTGACTCTTTGAGGTGTTTTGCCCAACTATCCGTCGTAGAAAAACTGTCTTGCCAAACTATCCATCCATGCCAATTTTTTTTTGTAATTCCTACACTTTGATGGATAGATTGACAAATTTCTACTCTTTGCATATCTCACTGTTAAGCTTTTTCAAGTTTCGAAGTTTAACAATTAAGGCTTTATCCTTACACATATCTTTATAGCACCTATTGTCAAGTATCCATCTAACTTCTCTACTTTAAGCTACTAATAAACATATATCAAAATCACAATTATCATCAAAAGAAAATTTCATATATGATAAAAATCTCAGGATCAGGTACCCTGCAATGGGTAAGATCCAATAACGATTGGATCGATCCATGTAATAAAAAACGAACTTGCACGGCCCAAAATCCCCAGCTTAGTACATTTGAGATAAATTGGCCCGATATTCCGCAACGGGACCGAAGATAGACTTGGGCAAAATAGAAGGGCTTTTGACAGATAGTCCCACGGTTCGGTCCAAACGGTTACAGCAAACGCGTTCCACGCTTTGGGCCTCCACACGTTTACCACGCCTCGGGCCAGATCACGCAGGCCACACTTCGGTCCCGGCCACGCTTTACATCGCGCGACAACAACCTTCAACAAACTTGTCAGAGGCAGTTACAGGGCGTGGATTACACACACATTCAGTTCTATAAATACAGAGTTTGACGATAGAATTAGCAGGACCTTTGGGACGCATAAGAACATGATGTTACTCTGCCGGAGTTCTTCTAGCTTTCTTATACCTCGTCATCTTCATAAACCTCTAGTGTATTTTGTAATGAATTGCTTGATTAGTGAATCGACTAAGAACTTTTCCTGCTCTTAGTCAAGTGGTTTTTTCCCCACTTCCCGGGGTTTTCCACTCTAAATTGTCTTGTCCGTTTCTTTGTTTGCTTTATTTAATCGTTTCCCCACCAAAAACAAATTAAAACCGAATTCGTTTATTGACGAACCGGACGACTGTTGATACCCCATAAAAAGGAACCATAACAATATCATTTGCTTGATCATCTTTAGTATATTTTGGTAAGATTTAAAAACGCGTTTTCACTTTGAGAAGAGATGTCAAATAGAATATTCATTGATTTATCTTCTTCAACATAGTTATATAGATCTTCACCCTTCAAATACCTATTAATCTTCTTAACCAAAGAAAAAAAAGATTTGTGCATTAAATATTGAAGGTGCCCTCACACAGTTCAAAACAATGGTTAATATACAATATAAACAAATTTTAATATTTTAAATGGGTATATACGCCCTACTTACAAGTTTTGTATAACTCATTCTATTCAAGTTACAAAATTGAAAATATAATATATATTTGAGAAAAAATCTGCACATATGTTCCTCAAACTTCAAATAAATGTAATGTAGACACGTCAAATTACCAATATCGTTTACTATTAACCCTATAATAGTACCCTTAAAGTTTAAATATGACATTCAACCTTTTAAAATAACAATATTTTGACAAATAATCATTTGAAATGATATTATTTTTTCCCTGAAGCATCTGAAATTTTGTGTAATTGACCATCAAATTGAACATATTACGCCTAGACACTTGAAGTTCGGAAACATATTCAAATTTGACCATTAAATAGCAAATTGTGTATTGGAGAATCAAAATATTTTGTATTATTATGTTTTATGTCTTTTTAATCGAGTATGGTCGTTGATAGAGAAATCATGTAACGATATGATCGACAATATACTATACATTAATTTGAAATTGAAGACGCAAATCACTTGTTACTATTACACTAATCAAATTAAGAAAATGAGATGTTAATTCTTCATCCATAATTATTGCACTGAAATATCTTCTATATTGCACATAATGTAAATATACTTTAATGCAGATGATGTACCAAAATATTTTAATTATTGTGCATACTTATCGAATTTAAAGGGCCAAATTTGTATAATTTTTTAAAACTATTAAGTAACAAATTTGCATAATTTATGAATTTTGAGTGTCAATCATGCTAACTGAAAATTGTTTGATAACTTAACAGAAAATCAGATACTACAATATTATGGGTAAAAACCAAAAAGTGTGGATAATTTGAGATGTCATTTTTTCAATTTCGTAAGTTGACGACATTTCAGTTACACAACTGAGAAACTGGAGTCTATTTATGTAATTTTCTTTATTAGCACTGATTTTTTCTATCTTAACAATTTAGTAGTGAAATGGCTAATAAAGATTGATTTTACAATTTCAAAATTAAGGATGGCACTATAGGTTATCTGGCCTGCTACCCACCGGATAATCGCGCCGTTTAGTGTGTATTTCAATAGTTAAATAATTATCGATGCGCGACGGGTTTTAAAATTGCTTACCCACCTTAAACGGGGCGATTAGTGGTTTTACATATATCCGTCCCGTTACCCTAATGGTTACCCGCGTACAAAACTAATTATCCGTTTAGATTTAATTATATATATTTATAAAACTACCTTAGATTGAAAATAATTATAGTTTACGTTTTCTGAAGTTTTACATTTATTGAATACTTTTCATTACGAATATGCATGTTGTTTGATATACTCATATTTTATCAAATTTGATAGTATTAATTCATTATTTTTCTAATGTATTAATATTTCAAAAAATCTATAATATTATCCGATATAAAAGTTTAATATGAAAAATTTCTTTAATTCGATATTGATATTCTTTAGTTAACTAATAAAGATATTAAAGTTATGATTCTAAAATAATTAATTTGTGTTTTGTATGAAATATATTTAACTATTAATATATTGATTTTGTATATTAATAAATTATAAAAAACAAATTTATAAACCAACACTTAACAATTACTTTAACGGTTAACAATTGGATTTGACGGGGGCGGGTAGTGGACAGATTATAAAAAGGATATGACGGGACGGATATGGTAGCAGTTATTAGTGTAACCGACTCATATCCACCCCATTGTCATCCCTATTCAAAATTAACTTTAAATAAAAATTTAAACAAAATTATTTTTATAATTCTATTAAATAAAACTTTGTGAAGGCCACTGATTTCGTTTAATAAGATTAGATTTATGTTGTCACTTTATATATTCAAATACAAAAAAATATATATCTGCAAAAAGATTAACCTTTTATACTTATTTTTTATAGAATCCTATCCGATCATATAAGAATTTATTTTTATACTATCGGATTGAAGAAAGGAATGAAATCTAACTCATAGAACATAATTTTAATATTAATCATCATAAATTAGAAAGAAATATAAATATATCAAACAATTAATAAATAATTATGATAAACTCTAGTATAAAAAAATATATAAAAAATGATTGACACAGCCATCAAAATTACACATTTCTTTTGTTACTCACAATTGTATTTGCAAATATACCACAAGTTATATGATGTTGATGTGATATTATTTGTTTGGCTTATAATTAAATTAATAAGAAAAAAATATATATTATATAATTAAATTAATGGTGTGTTAGTTTAATTTATACAACTCCAAATGCATGAATTTTAGAGTTTTCATCCATGAATTTTCCATCCCTCTAGTTTTACATTAAACTAATACATGAAAATTTAATGGTGTTGTTTGGTTCATCGGTTCACCGTCCTGTGTGGTGAATGTGCTGTGATTTTTTTAATTTTGACCAAACATGTTTAACAACTGCGTTCGTTTCACCGCTGAAAATTGCGGTGAAATGACAGTACGTTTGAAGTAGTGGTGGACAGAATGTGGTTGTGTAATTACTTTTATGCCCTTTGTTTTAAATTACGTTTTAAAATTCCAGCAACATTATTAGTAAAGGCACACATGGCTATATATGGAGCATTGTGCTAGAGTAAGAAATATTGATTGTTCAATATTATATTTTTAAAAGAAATATTATATATGAAATATCGAACAATACCTATATTTTGTTCAATAGCGTCGGTATTGGATCTAAGGTTCGATTACAAGTTTTTTTGGATCAATCATATAATAATAATTTTTTTAAAATTTCTTTAATATAAAAAAACAATTTGTCATCTATCGATATATCGGTTCGAATTAGAATAAAAATTTGAATCAATTTGAAATATTGATATACACTTGGGCTTGAATAGTGTGAATTAAATTTTGAGAAAATGACACATTTGATCCTAAGTTATGATAAAATTGATAACGATAATTTATAATAACATATCTAATATTCAAACTTTAAAATTTTGACAAATTTGGTTTTTCAAATTTGTAACATTTGGCAAAATAAATCCATATAGTGGCAAAATTGGTTCCTGAAATTTAATTTTAGCTGATAATCTTAAGTGCCAAAATTGATAATTTTGTAGACCAATTATATCATACAATCATAACTTTTAATCAATAACTTATTATATTTTAACAATTTCTTACATAACAAGTTTATCATAATTAAATAAAAAATATAATTGGTAAATGATACACAATTAATTAAAAACAATGACAAAACAATCATTTTATTAAATCACGATCACTGTACCGCTGTTTCAAAAAAAGTTTTTTAAAATCACGATCAGTGCACCTCACAGTACTGTGTAGTCATCTCACCTCACCGCTATTTATCAAACACTATTCCAAACGTAGCCAATATTTATCATTGATGAATTAAAGGTTTATTTCGATCTCCCTAGTTTTACAGTTTATTTGTTATCCATGAAATTTTGATTGAGATAGAAATAAATTACATTTGTGAAATCTAGACAATTAGCTTATATATTTAATAATTTTTTTTTAGAATTCTAAAATGTAGTTATATACATCAATTTTAAAATTTCAAGTATTTGAATGACAAGATTTTGAATGTTGACGTGTTTTTATTTTCATAATATTTCAATTGTAAGTTGTAATTTATATTTTTTAATAATATTTCAATAGTAGGACCCGCTATTAATGTCCAAATACCTTCATGGATCTTTTTGGTGGGTTTCAGACAAGTGAAGGATGAATCGGACATCTAATCTCACTTCCTCCAATACCCTAAAAATTATATTTCTTCATCCCAATTCATTTCGATTAAAATGGAGCATCCATTTTTCCCGACGACCGCCGCCACCCGTGTGGAGGCTCTCCGGTGGTTATCAATCGCCGAGAAGCTGCTCTTCACGCGCGACTTCATCGGCAGCAAATCATTCGCCACTCGGGCTCGTGACTCCGATCCTACGCTGTCTCCCGCTGAGCAAATCCTGGCAATCGCAGATACGCTAATTGCCGGGGAACGGCGGATCGGTAGCAACCAGCCAGATTGGTACGCCGTACTTAATTTAACGCGTCAACAGGGTCATGACCCGAAGCTTGTCGCCAGTAATTATAGAAACCTCGCTCTTCTTCTTAACCCTGAGAATAACAGATTTCCATTAGCAGATGAAGCATTACGCCTCGTCGTTGACGCTTGGTCTCTTCTCTCGAACCCTTCTAGAAAATCTTTGTTCGATAAAGAGCTTGATTTCACCTCCCCACCACAGCAACAGCAAGCAGATCTGTTTAGTAATCAGAATTTCGTCTTCTTTGGGGGAGGAACCTCAAGTGGTGTAAGCCATCATACTAAAACACAGGGTGCTAGTCATTTTCCTCAGGCTGTGAGTTCTAATTCAGTTGAGGAACCACAGAATTTTATGAATTTTGCTTCTGGGTCTACTTTGTCTTTTGGTTCTGGACCCGGGATCAAGCCCACTGCCTATCAAACTGTGAATAAGCATATACCAGAGGGAAATTCCACATTTGGTTCAAATGTTTCGGCTGCCCCTGTTTTATCGCATGAACAAGTGAATAAAAGCCAGAAACAAATGGAAACAAATGTTAAAGCAAGTCGTAGTGTAAATGTAAGTGAAAGGAATGAGGGATTAAATGTACCTGCAAATGACGAAGAAGGGCCAACTTTTTGGACAGCATGTCCTTACTGCTATTACATGTATGAGTATCCTGAAGCGTATGTTGATTGTACCCTGAAGTGTCAAAACTGCAAACGGGCTTTTCAGGGTATTATGGTTCCATCACCCCCGGTGATTCAAGATGGACAAGAAGGGTTCTTTTGTTGCTGGGGATTTTTACCATTAGGGTTTTCATCAGAATATTGGGACAAGACTAAGGGTGCTGGTTCTATATGGACTCCATTTTCACCTATGTTCAGTTGTCCTTTGCCAAGGAATGGGAATAATGCTCCTCCTAAAGAAGCTAGGAGAAAGGGTTCTGTGCCTAGGATATATGTTGATGATGCATTCATCGATGTATCCGACTCAAGTGAGTTGGAAGATGAAGATTGGAATAGGGAGTTTGAGGTGGAGAATAAACTTGACACTGTGAAAAGAAAACGAGTTAGTGGAACAGCAAAGATAACTCAAAAGAAAGTTAAAGCTGATAAAGGTAGTGATGTGAAGCTACCAGAAGGAGCTCTACCTTCAGAAGCATCGAAAAAAACAGCTAGTGAATCAAGTAAAAAAGGGCAAGGTACTAATGGTAGGAAACAAACTAGAAGAGTTGCAAAGAAAATTGGGAAGTTGGATTTGAATGTGGAGTTCAGCAATGAAGCTGAGGAACCTACTCTACAGGTTGAGGAACAAGCAGGACCAAGCCGTGGGGAGGATGATAACATTGAAGGAATTGGGTTCTTTGAGGGTCTTGATGAATTCTTAAACAGTCTCCCGATTCTAAGTATTGTTGGTGATGATAAGGTAGTCAAGGCAGTATAATGAATTCATACCTCTGGTACGAAGCAACTCTTGTTGTAATGGCTTTCCTCTGAGCAGATTTCATTTTCTGTTGCCATTTGTGTATCTTCAAAGGAGGTAGTTGCTCCTTTAATTTCACCTCCACCATTAATGGATGAACAAGTAGAAGCTGCTTCCCTTCTGGTTGTTGTAAAAATCTGCATCAATGATTGAAGAACATGGGGAGGTTAGGTAAATAATCAGCAACCTTAACAATACTGCCGAAAAGTTAGCTTGTTTATCCAATTTGTTCACAGGTTAAAGCTACATCAGCGGCATTGAAACCAGGTATGGATATACTAATCGATCCGATTGTCTATATAAACGAATACAAACCTCCATCAGCACATCGCAAATTGAAATGGCTTCTCGCAACTTGTTCCTCGCTCTAATTCTATTTGCCTTCTCGTTCCAAGCTCTAATTTACGTCACCACCGCGGGGGATCGGCGTAGTGACGGTACAGGTGTTCCTCGTCATCCAACTGGAAAAGATTCAGTCACAAATCCTCCTTCCGCAACAGAACCTGGCGTAATTAATCCCGGTACAGCGTATCCAGGTACCGGAGCAGCGTATCCAGGAGCCGGAGTAGGGTATCCAGGAATAGGAACGTATGGAGGAGTATATCCCGGCCAACCATTCTCAGTTCCAGGCTACGGATTCTCCCCAATTTACCCTTACTATTTCCCGCCATACTATCAAGGCCCGAATTCTGATACGGGTTATTATCCGGGACCCGGTTATCCAGGAACAGGTTATCCCAATACTCGCCCTTATCATATTTATCCTGCACCGCAGATCCCCACCGTTCCTTAATTGATCAATAATTCAAAAGTGTGGTGTTAAGTTGAACTTATGTGTACTGTATTAGTGCTTACTAGTAACTTCGTTGTGTCGAAATAAATCGTTTATTAATTATTATTTTATTTTATACAAATTCATAAACTATATCATATCTGATTATTTATTTAAAATAATTATATTTCTTTAAAATATAAATGTAAATACTAATATTATTTTATTTTCTATTAATTAAAATCACGTGTTTTTGCAACAAAAAGTTTGTATAAGCTATAGAATTGTTTTATGGTGTGTTGGCATTACCGGATCCAGAGCCATATCCAACTCCACGAGCACCAGATCCAACCCCAATCCCTACACCAACTCCTACACCAATTCCAACTCCTCCACCAATTCCCCCTCCGCCGCCTAAGCCCCCACCGGCTCCTCCGCCCAAACCACCACCAAAACCACTTCCGATTCCAGAACCGCCACCTAAACCACCGCCTCCCCCACTTCCACCACCACCGCCGCCGCCAATGCCACCACCTGCGCCTCCGATTCCTCCTCCAGCGCCAAATCCACTTCCCTGACCAAAGCCTCCTCCCGGACCTCCCCCTCATCCACTTCCGCCTCCACCACCACCCCCAAAACCTCCACCACCAGCACCACTAATTCCTCCTCCGGCACCAAATCCACTTCCCTGCCCAAATCCTCCACCGGGACTTCCTCCTCCTCCACTTCCTCCACCACCGCCGCCGCCATTGCCGCCACCCGCGCCTCCAATTCCTCCTCCGGCGCCAAATCCACTTCCCTGCCCAAATCCTCCTCCCGGACCTCCCCCTCATCCACTTCCACCTCCTCCACCACCCCCAATACCTCCACCACCGGCACCACCGATTCCTCCTCCTGCACCAAATCCACTTCCCTGCCCAAATCCTCCACCGGGACCTCCCCCTCCTCCTCCACTTCCACCACCACCTCCGCCGCCAATGCCGCCACCCGCGCCTCCAATTCCTCCTCCGGTGCCAAATCCACTTCCTTGGCCAAATCCTCCGGGACCTCCCCCTCCTCCTTCGCCAATACCTCCACCACCTACTCCTCCACCAGCGCCAAACCCGCTCCCTTGGCCATATCCTCCTCCCGGCCCTCTACCATAGCCACCAGAGCCACGGTCACCCCAACCTTCATAAGAACCTCCTCTACGATATCCACCTCGACCACCCCAACCATAACCAGGACCACGACCATATCCACCTCTTCGACCACCCCAACCTGGCTCGCCACGATCATACCGCCAGTCACCACCATCTCCAAAGCTGCATGCAGTTAAATTAAGCGACACAATTAAAAGTAAACCTAAACCCGAAACCCATTTTTGAGAGAAACCCATTACTGCAAGACTTCACTTTTGTGTGTCAATCTGCTACCAAAATCCCAAAATTTATAGTACATCACTCACACAGAAGACCCGGCCAACACTTTGACGCGGCTTACTTCACCTTTGGTTTGAGTAGCAGATGGGAAGTAGAAGCATTAAATGCTGCCATTGCCAGAGCGAAGACTACAAAGTCCAAAGCCATTTTCAGCCAATCTTCCTCTTTCCTTTCCTAAATAAATAAATATTGTTTGAATGGCTACAGAATACCTCAACGCAGGTCCACATGGTGTCCTTATTCTCTATCCCCATCAAAGAACATATAGAAAACAAAAAAATCAATAATATTCAATAAAATAGTGATTAATTTAAATAAATATATATATTAAAATTATTAAATTTCTGGAAATTTCAGGCCGGTATTTTGGAAATTATTAAAGTATCGGTATTTTGGTTTGAGTTTTGAACGATTTGACTTGGATATAACTTGTTTGATTTAGAAAAAAAATGTAATTTTTAGAATTTTTATACTTATTTTTTGAATTATGAATAATATAAATTGACAAAGATTAAAAAATGATGTGTTTTCTCTGTATTAATAATTTATTTTATTTTATTATTCCAGTATATATCCGATATATTCAATACATATCTGATATATCGATGTAATGTGTTTATGCGGTATAAAGATATGCTTTTAAAACATATTCAAGATGATTGTATGGAAAACTTTAAAAACCTAAACAAAAAATAGATTATTTTTTATTAATAAAAAACCTTTGTAAGTAGATAAAAGGCATTTGTGTGTAGTATATCATTAAAATGCAAAAAACTTTACATAAAATAGGCACTTAATTATCTATTACGCTACATGTTGCCTAGTCCTAGTGGACGACCTTAGGCTAATCCATTTCTAACTTTTATTAAACAAAATGAATAATATTAAATTCTAATCTACTAAAAGAAAATATAATATAATTTATTAAAATGAATGCCTCATTAAAAAGCTTATTTGACCCAAAACACATTTTAAATTTTATAAATAATAATTGAAAATATAATTTAATGATATGTACAACACGCATGTTAGTCATCTATGTTCCACTTCCACAAATTTGAATATAGACGTAAGTACTCAAATGAGATCAACAAAGTTTTATTTATGTACAATTCAACTCATACATGTTCTAAAAATTTATTTTAGATAATTTATTGCTTCTATTAATATTTTATAACATTAATTACAAAGTCTAAACCTAATTTTGGGATGTAGTTATCTAATAGTTGTTCCGACCTTGGTTGTAATTAAGTGGGTTGTAATTAAAATAAAAGATCTAGTCCAAAATTAAATAAAAACAAACAAATTTATATCCAAACGATCTAGCGCAATTCAATCGGACATAATACAAAATGTTTTATGAAGCATAAATGAAATATATATATATATATATACACATTATTATACTTTGTATTTTACTAAAATAAAATAATATTCGGTATTTATTATAAAATAATAATTAATAACAAACAAAAGTATGATAGGAAAATTTATTATAAAATAATTATTGGATTTGGGCAATTATGAAACAATATAATCTTTCTTTGTATCAATTACAATTTATCTCATACAACTCAATCAATTTATTTTTTGAATAGTTGTTTGCAAAATATGAGTATATTTATTTCCGTAGTGAAAACTTATAAATATTAACGATTATGGAAATTTGTGGATTAACTTTGTAATTATTAAGTTTTGAATGTATGGTGTTTACAATTTTAAAAATTTAGTGATCAATCAGATACATTATATCAATTTAAGAGACTTTGCATGTAATTTATAAACTTTTGGGCAGTGTATTTATACTATTTAAAAATTCGTGGTTAATAACAAACCCTATTCATTAGATATTATCGAATACTACGAAATATTTAAACAAACTAAATTTGAGTTGAGTGACCTTATTAACAATTGTATTAAAATCTCTAATCAAACACACGTAGTTTACCCAATGTTTTTATACTGGTCCGGAATTTCGTACCGGTACGGATCTGTATAACCGGTATAAAAAAATAATTTTTTATTTTTTTCGAGTCGACCCGGGAAAACTTTGATTCCGACCCAGATACCCAATACCTGTCAAAATACCGGTGTCGTTCGATATTTTACGTATTGGCCGATATAAAAACATGAAGTACACCATCCAGATATACAACTTTATTAAAAATAATTTATTTAATTGGAAAATAAACTAATTAATGGCTGGGTTACCGCTCTGCTGCTATGGACCTGTGGGCTGTCACTAAGCCAAGGCCCGCAAAGTTTTAGCCCATTAGGAAACTGTAGAAACTATAAACTGCAAAACCCCTCATTCAATTTTAACCTAAGAGGAGAATCTAGCACGAATCAATGGGGATTGAGAAGGAAGTTTTGAGACCTGGCAGTGGCGCAAAGCCTGTCCCTGGGCAGAAGGTCACCGTTCACTGCACTGGATTTGGTAAAGATGGGAATTTGTCTAAGAAGTTCTGGAGGTTAATTGGCTGATCCGATCATCTTTGTGTCTTGTTGTTTATAATCAAGCTTTCGTTAATTTTGAAATCATGAAAACAGCACCAAGGATCCCCAGCAGCAGCCGTTTTCCTTCAATATTGGTTTAGGCAAAGTCATAAAAGGTGTTCTCTTGTTTTTATTCTTGATTTCTGTTTGTGATTGATGAATTGTTACTTTCAAATTAACCTGCATATTTTCTTCATTAATTTACTGAAATTCATGAAAGATTACAACTAATTTTGGTTACAAGGATGATCAGCAAAAATTTGCCAAGTTTTGTAGTGTGGTTTTCTCTTGGTATTTGTTGTTGAGATATCAAATTGTCTCACATTTGATTTGTGATGAAATTTGGATTGGTTTATAAGAGAGAGTCTAACGACCCGTCTTTCCGCTTGCGCGATATTGTCCGTTTTGAATTAAGCGAACCCTAATAACACATGCATAGTCCTCACGGCTTTACTTTTTTTTCCTTGGCCCCCACACTTCCCAGTGGGTCACCCATCCCTGAATTACTCCAGGGTGAGCACTCTTAACTTTCTAGTTTTAACATGATCCTTGCCGCTTTGATTTGGAAAATACCTCGTGCAATAGAAGACAAATCATGATGGACTCAGCGTTCCGATGAGGTGATAGACCCCTCAGGGGTGCAAAAGGGCACCTTAGGCGAATCCTACCATCGGTTATAAACGGGAAACGATTGTATGTTAAGTATAATGATTCATCTTCCATTGTACGAGATATTTTCTCTAGCAAAGTGGCAATGATCCAGTGCAACCGGAAAGTTAAGTGTTTTCACCCTTGAGTAATTCAGGGATGGGTGACTCAGGGAAGTTTAGGGCAAAAGAAAAAATAAAGCCGTGAAGACTAGGTGGGTGTCATTATTGTCAGCCTAGTTCAAAGCGGACAATATCGTGCAAGCGTGAAAACAAATTGTTACAGCGGGGTATTATAGTGAATGGCTTGTTAAATCTTTTACAGTGTGGTTTCCTCTTTTTATTAGTCATTTTCGTGCAACCTCCTATTGTAATTTCAACATTTATATAGACATAAACAATGTAATTTTGTCTTTCTCTTTAGTATCAAGACATTTACCTTTTCATATTATTGTATGAGTTTGTGTTTGAAATTGATGTGTTGCAGGATGGGATGAAGGTGTGCTGGGAATGCAAGTGGGGGAAGTTTCTCGATTACGAGTAATCTCGGAACCCCCTCCATTTCTAGAATTTATGTCTAGAATGAGGATATATTTGTAATGTTGGGTGCATTTTTTATGATTGTTTTGGTGCAGTGCTCTCCTGACTATGCCTATGGGGCTGGTGGCTTCCCAGCATGGGGGATACAGCCAAACTCGGTTCTCATTTTCGAGATCGAAGTTTTGAAGGCCGAGTAATGTATGCTAATCTTTCTCTTGTATTCGTAAATCGTAATGCTCCCTCAGTGTGCACCTGAATAAGCATTGAACCTTTATGTGGATTTGTTTTGTTTACCCTTTTTCTGGAGAATAACGTAATGCCATTGCAGTAGTTTGAGTTTTAGGGATGATCGGTTCGATTCAAGATCGAAAACAATCACACACAAAACTGTAATATTTGATTGGCATCAAATTAGTTCTAGTAGACGAGCTTCAAGGATAAACTGAGATCTTGTATCGAAAACCATCCTCAAAAGGGATGTAAAACTTTTATCAAAATTTAAAGTCAAAAACCATACTAATTACTTACCTTTATATATTTAGTAAAGTTTTAGCAATCACTTTTTGGAGAACTTTATTATGATGACAATTAAATATAAATGTCTTATATTTATAGATACTATAAATAAATCAAGACTTACATAATTCATTACTTAATACAATTTATGTATTTAAAGGATCTCGATATCAATGAAATCATACAAATTCCACTACTCACAATTTTGATCTCAAAAGTATCAAATTGACAAAATTAATCTCTATACATTGGGTTTGTTTGGTATGGTGGTGGGAAAGTGCGGTACGGTGTGGTGATGTATAGTGAGATAAACTGTGGTGAGTTGAATGCATTTATGATAACATAATTTTAAAAACTGTTTTGTAAAAAACAGCAGTATGATACGTGATTTTAGTAAGAGTACATATTTACCCTTAAGATCAAAAAAAATAATTTACTCAAATTAATCAAATATTTCTAAACATTCAAAATTTCATCAATATCAAACTATAGATAAAATCGATACTTCTTGAGTTATGCACAAAAAACTCAAAATCATAGGAAAGTCTTTGAGAATGAGATATTCTGTATTAATGAGATAAATGCAATGTTTTCATTTATCCGGTATATCGATTTGTACCAAAATTTAAAAATGATATTTTATTTTAATAGGGATGGACGAATAACCTAATGTTTTCACATACCAGTACGTTAAATTTCGGGGTGTATCGGTATTTTTTTGGTACCGCCCGCTACCGGATATTAGGGTTGATTTCTGAGTTTTTTCGTATCCGATCCTAAAAAACTAATTAAATATTATTTATTAAAAAAATAAAATTTGTTACCAACCGGTATACCAATCGTACCGCTCATACCGGTACGAAATTCCGGATCGTATGAAAACATTGGAAAAACCCGTGATCCGTCCCTAAAACATGATAGCGGATGATACCGATGGATATACCGACAGTATAACGAATGATATAACAATATGCGATAAATGTAATTGAATGAAAATCCTAAGTAATATTTAATATTATTAAGGGTATTTTAGTCTTTACAAAATCGCGTTGGGATGACAGCTGCTATTAGCAGCGATGACGAAAACGCTAAAAAATAATGTTGAACGCAACGCAATTTGTCTTATGTTTTTAAAAATCACGTTTTAGGAAGTCGTATTTACCACACTTGAGTTTCTAAAACTATCCCAAACAAATCCATTTTAACTTTTGAAAAAATAGTCCCCAAGTTTAGTATATATAACATATTTGATTTCCAAAGTTTTCAATTTACAAAAAAAAGAGATCTTGTGTCAAAATCAAATTTTGGGAACTTGAGATATAATTGGACAAAACTGTAAAGGTTTGTGGATAGAGATATGTCATTTTCTCAACAAAATTTATTACAAGCTTAGCTTGTTGGATCCGTTCCATCTCATGAATGATTTACATTTACAAAATGAAGTGATCAGCTAAAGCACATGATCAGTGATCGAAGATTCGAATCCACAACTTCGACAAAAACGTATTCATGATGAACTCGAACTCGAACTCAGTAAAGAGCCAAAAACTTCCACCAAAACGCACCTGTAACAGCCCATATCACCGCATTAACAACGGCCATGATGAATCCGAACTTGAATATATCCGAAAGATCAACATATCCAGCTTCACAAACAAATCAAAAAATGAGTACAAATAATAACAAAAATCACAATTCTTATGTTACCAAATTAACTTACCTCCAAAATAAACAGCAGCTTGTCCACTACTATAATGTGTCAAAGCACCAAAAAGATTAGTGTTATAAGCAAGAGCCAATGCAGCAAGAACACCAGGTACTCCCGAAGCCAAATGCATTGCGAGAAAAGCCGAGTAAAGTGCTCCAACATGACCCGTTTGGCTCGCAAATAGATAATGAATCAAAAAGTACGAACCCTGAAGAACAACGAAAGCAGCAGGCCATGAAAGTGATAAAGCCTTTAAAGACTCGGCTACACACGAAGACATCCAGTTAACGATACCGAGATTCGTTAACTGGCTAGCCATACCAACTAAAACTGCAAACCAAGCTAAAGTATCCCATGCGGATTTTTCGGTTAAACAGTCGTCCCAATCGAGAACTCCCGTTAGTAAGAGTATTGATAATCCAAGCATTGCAGCTACAACACTTGCTATTCCANATTTGTCTAAGAAGTTCTGGAGGTTAATTGGCTGATCCGATCATCTTTGTGTCTTGTTGTTTATAATCAAGCTTTCGTTAATTTTGAAATCATGAAAACAGCACCAAGGATCCCCAGCAGCAGCCGTTTTCCTTCAATATTGGTTTAGGCAAAGTCATAAAAGGTGTTCTCTTGTTTTATTCTTGATTTCTGTTTGTGATTGATGAATTGTTACTTTCAAATTAACCTGCATATTTTCTTCATTAATTTACTGAAATTCATGAAAGATTACAACTAATTTTGGTTACAAGGATGATCAGCAAAAATTTGCCAAGTTTTGTAGTGTGGTTTTCTCTTGGTATTTGTTGTTGAGATATCAAATTGTCTCACATTTGATTTGTGATGAAATTTGGATTGGTTTATAAGAGAGAGTCTAACGACCCGTCTTTTCGCTTGCGCGATATTGTCCGTTTTGGATTAAGCGAACCCTAATAACACATGCATAGTCCTCACGGCTTTACTTTTTTTTCCCTGGCCCCCACACTTCCTAGTGGGTCACCCATCCATGAATTACTCCAGGGTGAGCACGCTTAACTTTCTAGTTCTAACATGATCCTTGCCGCTTTGATTTGGAAAATACCTCGTGCAATAGCAGACAAATCATGATGGACTCAGCGTTCCGATGAGGTGATAGACTCCTCAGGGGTGCAAAAGGGCACCTTAGGCGAATCCCACCATCGGTTATAAACGGGCAACGATTGTATGTTAAGTATAATGATTCATCTTCCATTGTACGAGACATTTTCTCTAGCAAAGTGGCAATGATCCAGTGCAACCGGAAAGTTAAGTGTTCTCACCCTTGAGTAATTCAGGGGTGGGTGACTCAGGGAAGTTTAGGACTAAGGAAAAAGTAAAGCCGTGAAGACTAGGTGGGTGTCATTATTGTCAGCCTAGTCCAAAGCGAACAATATCGTGCAAGCATGAAGACGGATTGTTACAGCGGGGTATTATAGTGAATGGCTTGTTAAGTCTTTTACAGTGTAGTTTCCTCTTTTTATTAGTCATTTTCGTGCAACCTCCTATTGTAATTTCAACATTTATATAGACATAAACAATGTAATTTGTCTTTCTCTTTAGTATCAAGGCATTTACCTTTTCATATTATTGTATGAGTTTGTGTTTGAAATTGATGTGTTGCAGGATGGGATGAAGGTGTGCTGGGAATGCAAGTGGGGGAAGTTTCTCGATTACGAGTAATCTCGGAACCCCCTCCATTTCTAGAATTTATGTCTAGAATGAGGATATATTTGTAATGTTGGGTGCATTTTTTATGATTGTTTTGGTGCAGTGCTCTCCTGACTATGCCTATGGGGCTGGTGGCTTCCCAGCATGGGGGATACAGCCAAACTCGGTTCTCATTTTCGAGATCGAAGTTTTGAAGGCCGAGTAATGTATGCTAATCTTTCTCTTGTATTCGTAAATCGTAATGCTCCCTCAGTGTGCACCTAAATAAGCATTGAACCTTTATGTGGATTTGTTTTGTTTACCCTTTTTCTGGAGAATGACGTAATGCCATTGCAGTAGTTTGAGTTTTAGGGATGATCGGTTCGATTCCAGATCGAAAACAATCACACACAAAACTGCAATATTTGATTAGCATCAAATTAGTTCTAGTAGACGAGCTTCAAGGATAAACTTAGATCTTGTATCGAAAACCATCCTCAAAAGGGATGTAAAACTTTTATCAAAATTTAAAGTCAAAAACCATACTAATTACTTACCTTTATATAATTTAGTAAAGTTTTAGCAATCACTTTTTGGAGAACTTTATTATGACGACAATTAAATATAAATGTCTTATATTTATAGATGCTATAAATAAATCAAGATTTACATAATCCATTACTTAATACAATTTATGTATTTAAAGGATCTGGATGTCATTGAAATCATACACATTCCACGCTTTTCTATTAATGGGAGTACTCACAACTTTGATCCCAAAAGTACTAATTGACAAAATTAATCTTTATACATATTTGATTTCCAAAGTTTTCAATGTAAAAGTTTGTGGATAGAGATATGTCATTTTCTCAACAAAATTTATTACAAGCTTAGCTTGTTGGATCTGTTCCATATCATGAATGATTTACATTTACAAAATGAAGTGATCAGCCAAAGCACATGATCCAGTGATCGAAGATTCGAATCCACAACTTCGACAAAAACGTATTCATGATGAACTCGAACTCAGTAAAGAGCCAAAAACTTCCACCAAAACGCACCCGTAACAGCCCAAATTACCGCATTAACAACGGCCATGATGAATCCGAACTTGAATATATCCGAAAGATCAACATATCCAGCTTCACAAACAAATCAAAAAATGAGTACAAATAATAACAAAAATCACAATTCTTATGTTACCAAATTAACTTACCTCCAAAATAAACAGCAGCTTGTCCACTACTATAATGTGTCAAAGCACCAAAAAGATTAGTGTTATAAGCAAGAGCCAATGCAGCAAGAACACCAGGTACTCCCGAAGCCAAATGCATTGCGAGAAAAGCCGAGTAAAGTGCTCCAACATGACCCGTTTGGCTCGCAAATAGATAATGAATCAAAAAGTACGAACCCTGAAGAACAACGAAAGCAGCAGGCCATGAAAGTGATAAAGCCTTTAAAGACTCAGCTACACACGAAGACATCCAGTTAACGATACCGAGATTCGTCAACTGGCTAGCCATACCAACTAAAACTGCAAACCAAGCTAAAGTATCCCATGCGGATTTTTCGGTTAAACAGTCGTCCCAATCGAGAACTCCCGTTAGTAAGAGTATTGATAATCCAAGCATTGCAGCTACAACACTTGCTATTCCAAGAGAATCACTGGTAGCATGAATATTATGAGTTGAAGCTAAAAAAGGTAAATAAAGTAGTGTAAGAAGTTTCTTTCGTACCCGAAAACCCATAGTGAAACTGCGAGAAGCATTGTGGTGATCATAATCCATTCATTTTTTGTAACAGGGCCCATGCTTTGTAGTTTTTTTGAAGCAATAGAAGGTGCATTTGGTGTATCTTTTGTCTCAGGAGGATAAAGTTTGTATAATATTAATGGAGTAGCTAAAATAGAGATGAATGCAGGTAAACTAGCAGCTTTGAACCAAGAAAGCCATGGATTTGAGATCACGACTCCGAGTTCTTCGGCGAGCTTAAGGCATAGAAGGTTTTGAGCTGCAGCGGTTAGGAAAAGAGCACTAGAATTACCTGCACACTGTAAATAAATGAACATGTAATACGAGTTCCTAATAGATCAAACTCTTGGTACATTTTTTTCGAGCATGAAGCATGAATGAAAACTGAAGGAAAATGTACAAGCACAAAGTACGATCCCGGAAAAAATACGAAATGCACTAAAAATCGTAACATGATAGTAGCTGCTATATATCGATTATTTTCTGCTGATTCCAAATGATCATTACGAAACAGAAAATTCATAACATAACAATGCCAGTATCTGATTTAACACTTCATAAAAAATTAAGATCATGTTCGTATTGCACAATGAAATTCGATAAATTGGTGGTTTCAACTGGGAAAAAACAAAGGCTAAGCACGGTACTATAAGCTCAGAACAGAGAATCAAACTAAAGTAAGTCTATTCCAAACTCTTTTTACCTTATGAAAATAGGTTATTTGAAACACCATTGTATGCTTGAGTCAATAGATTTTAATAAAAAGTACTTGGAAACACAAACCAAAAGTACTATTTATGAACGGAAATGTGTTGTTTGAATTATAGAATCTGGCCTAAATTACGACGGGAGAACATGAACGAATGGGATTAAGGGAAGGAATTCACAGATTTAAAAGACTTGATCAAGCCATTATGGGATGAAATTTCCACCTTATAAACCCAATCAATTCAACTTCTTTAAGCAATGTGGGATAAATTCAACACTCCCTTCAAGTCCAACCATAAGGTTTTGACTTGAAATGGACCGAACCAGCTCTGATACCATGATGGAATTATAGAATCCGACGGGAGAGCATGAACGAACGGGATTAATGAAAGGAATCCACACGTTTAAAAGACTTAATCAAGCCATTAATGGAATTTCCACACTTATAAACGTAATCAATCCCACTTCTTTAAACAATGTGAGGCAAATTCAACATGTATCTCAGTCCTCAACAATATTTTAAAAAAGAAACTGTAAACTTGGAGATAAAAGAGAACCTGAAACTGAGACAGCACTAGAAATGAACCAAGCTTCTTTTTTGAAGCCTCCCCAGGTTTACTCCCAGCTGACAGAGATAAAGATTTGATGATCGGGAGAAAAACTCCTCCAGCTCTCGCGGTGGTGCTCGGCATCGCCGGAGCAATCAAAGCCTCACTCAAAGTTAACCCATAAGACAACCCCAGGGTACTTTTCCCCAACAATTTAACAAAATAAGTTGCAATTCTATCTCCCAAACCAGTCTTCACAAAACCTCGAGCAAAAAAGAATGAAATGACAATCAACCATATGACTTCATTAGTAAACGCTGAGAACGCGGTAGTAAACGACAGGGTTTTGGTAAGAACGGCGGTTGTAAGGCATATGAAAGCCCAAGCACCAACAGGAAGGGGACTAAGAACAAGGCCAGCGATCGTGGAGAGGAAAATGGAGAGTAATTGCCACGCTTGTGGGGTAACCTCGGGAGGCCTTGGGATAAAAAAGCGCGTCGCGACACCGATGATAACAGAGATGACTAAAGGTATCGCCTTAGCGCCTTGTACAGGCGGCGAAGAATCAGGGACAACGACGGAAGGTACAGAGTGAGAGTGGATTTTGAAATATGTATCTCGTGTTGTTCTCAGTGGACTGAAGACTGGGAATTTGGAAAAACGGTGGCAAAGGGAGAGGTCATGGATCGCGGAGGTAGAATTCAATGGGCGAATATGGACGGCGGAGAATGAATTCCGGGATCGGAGATTGGGGAGCGAGAGGCGGGGGACGGCGGAGGTTGATGAAGAGAAGAGGGCGATACTCTCCATGATTGAAAATGGTGAAAGTGAAAACGAGGATGCTGTTTATTTTTCAAGTGAATGAGCGTCGCGCTTGAAGGTGAAATTTTAATTGTTTACTTTTTATTAAAATTTCAATAATTTCAAGTGGAATGGTTGCATTGGATTTATATACTTCTTGAATTTTGAGAAAATTCATTCTCAAATTTTAGTTTATATTATATTATTAATCACTAATATTTTTAATTTTGACAATTGAGATTTTCGATCAAAATCAATTTTTTTGAAAGATTTTAACACTTTGGAATATAATTCACCGAATGTTGCAAATATACAGATCAAGTTTACCAAAACATTAAGTTAAACATGTTTTAATTTAAAATTGAGTGCATAATCCAGTTTTCAAGTATTGTTTAAAAAAATCATGGTAGTCATATCCGTCGATATATCGGCATACTGGCAAATATCGATCCTAATAGGTATACATATGACCGGTTTAGTTTGGTTTTGTGATAAACTAGGAAACTCATCTAGTTTATTAATCAAATATTTAATATATAAAAATAATGATATTTTTTGAAAAGTATAATGAATCTATAATACATTTTTTTGAATTTTAAAGAATCAAACTAAGGTCATCTCCAACTATGTCCGCTTGAAAACTTCACTTTCTCATTCACATCAGTTTTCTCTCGGTATATATCATCATTCTTTAATTTTATAAATAATTTTACCATCATCACTACAACAACGTCCGAACATTTATCATTTTTATTTTATATATATTATCGTAATTATGTAAATAATAATTATTTGTAATGATACTTTTATTGTATAAATCACATTTATATCTTAAATTGATAGTTTCCGAGAGAAAACATTTTGATATTATCTAAAATTCACATTTATTATTTTTCAAAATATATTTAACATTTATAATTTATAAAAAAATATTTAAAATTAAATATTTTAAAATATATCTCAAATTAAATTTTGATATTAACTAAAATTTATAACTTAATAAATTTATATTATAAATATTTTATTAATATTGAAGTCTGAGGAAAGAGATGAAAATATCCAAAATAAGTATCATAAGAAATATGAATATAACATAAATAAGCACCCTTCTAAAACAATTACAATATTACTCATCTTTCTTCTTATTATTTTTTTATTTGTTTTTTTATCATATTGAATACTATAAAAATATAAGGACCTATTAGCAAATTAGATTAATATAAGTCTCGTCAAATGAATAATTTGTTAACAAAAGTGGAAATGAAACAAGTTATCAATATTTATGATCTAAAGAATATATTAAGACAAATTCTATATAATATTAATACTTGTTAATAAAGTCAAAACATCATGCTTCATACAAAATATATAATAACATATAAAATAAGTTCTTCAATACAAAACAAATCAAGTTCTCTAATTTTCTTTACAAAAACAATATAATAATTACTTTTTTGAACGTTTACCTGGATGTCGATCCATTTCACATGGAAATCGAGTACTTCGATATCTACCGACATGTTTTTCAGCACGACGTTTAGAATTATGCACAAAAAAAACATCATCAGAACAAAATGTATCTATTAGAAATTCAAATTGATACGCATATGTCGCTTGTAGATTAGAAAGAGCATATTCATCGGGCATATACTGTCATGGATCCACTTCATAAAACTTACATGCCTACAAAAAAATATCGACTTAATAAACAATATGATAAATATTAGGTTTAATAGAATGTAGAAGAAACCTGCATATCATGTAAGTAAGACAACTTATATGTCAACCATTTTCCACATGAGTATGATCGATCATTAAGATTTACAAAGTAGAGATGTGGGCATTTGTTTGGCTTTCCAGTTGTCACTGCGGCAGTCTTAGTAATAGTATTATATGATCGAACACTATGTTTGGTTGCTTTTTTTATCCCAACGAGCATACAAATTATCAACTTTCTAAGACAAAAAATGCAAGTCACTTTTCAAGTTTTCTACTGTTTTTCTATGTACTTGAAAAAAGTCGATGCATCTCGAGAACGTTGCTTGAGCAATAGCTGTAGGTGGCCGTCGACGAGCACCTTTTAGAATATTGTTCATACTTTCTGCCCAATTTGAAGTTGTAGATCCATGCCTGCATGATATTATTATTATCCAATGATAATTGAAAATACAAATAAATCATACACTAAACCATTATCATGTGAAAATGTCCATTTTTGTGGCTCAATATTATTTAATCATTCACATGCTTCTTGATTTTAGCTTTTTGAATCATTTCCATAGCAACTTCATATTTCTTCACATTTTCAGCATAAGCAGCAGACCAAAATAAATTCCTTACATACGCACCACAAAATTTCTCCTTTAAATTAGATGTCAAATGTCGCATACAAAATCGATAACATCCTAGAGATTCATTGAAAGTTGAAACTAATGGTAAAGTAGCCATAAAACATGATCATCTATCAGATATAAGACATGTTTTCCTTTGGTTGCAAACTATGTATGTGTTGATACGATCCAAAAACCAATACCAAACATCTGTTAATTCCTTATCCACTAATGCAAATGCCAATGACAAAAGATGACCACATGCATCAAGTGCCACTGCAACATATTGGGTATATAGATGTGTCTCATCAATAGTGATAACCGGTCGACAATACTTATATGCATCAATACAATGTCCAAAAGACATAATTCATCATTGATGAACCATCTGTTGATAACAAGTTCTTGTATTTGACAATAATACCTACAATAAGAACAATGTAGATATATCATTAACCATTAAAATATAACTTCAAATTTATAATTACAATTTTACCTAGATTAGATTGTTCCACTGATTTTAAAAATGGTGGCAATTTGGTAGTTGATGTTTCTCATGTACCATACAAAATCTTTGTTGCCCGCTTGACTCCTCGCCATGCTTTGATGTAACTAATATCAAAGTCGAATTCTCTTTTAATAAAACGACAAACCTCACGAATAAAAATAGAAGGATCATTTTGAAAATCTCTAAGAATCTATGAAGCAATCATATCCACAGTGAGATTTTTATGCTCGAGAGACAAATTCATTCCGATATAACATCTATGCTCATTTTGAGTTTTCGACACTTTCCACATTAAAGACTTTGTCCAAAATACATCTCTTATCCTCCATTTGCAAAATTCTTTATGAGGGCAGCGTACTTTCCACACATTTTTAGTACTAGCATATACATGATAAGGCCGTTTAAGAACACAAACACAATGTCGTTGAACTGTAATTTTGAACTCAAGTTTTGTGTCAAATAACATATCTTTGTCAAAATCTTGTTCTCCGGTATTGCTACTCATATGTTGAGATGGAACATCAATATAATCAATCAATACAGAAGGAATGAGAGAATGAAATAATATTCTTGGATTCCATAACTATGATTGATCATATTTAATATTGGATACCTTATCAGATCCATTTGAATCATCTTCTAATATTGTACTTTTTAAAAGTTCAACTTATAAGAACTCTTCATCATGTAAGTCATCCCTTTTATCATCAAATTCTTCACTAAAAAGTCATGAATATGATGGTTCATTTTGCATGGCATTGGTCACATTCTTACTGCCTTTTTATTTAAATAAACAGAAGTTAAATGTAGGAAATATTAAAAAAACATGTGAAAATATAATATAAAAGTAGCAATCTTGATTTGATATCTAACTTGACTCTTGTATTGAAAATAGAATTGACTCCAATACTTGAGGCAATAAAACTTCAACAACATACAATTTAATTCTCACATCATTGCGATTTATATCCATCATATAAGAAATTGTATAATCACTATCAATACTATAAAAAAATGAGGTTACACGACTTGAACCTTCACTCGCCATGTATTACACAAATAATTTCATCAAGCTTAATTGACCATGCATTCCCAAAATTTCACGTAATTTAGTTAATAACTGAGAAAACGTAATGTTACAACAAAATTTTGCAGTTATCACTTGGAGCTCTATCATAGATATTGTGATCGTCAACCTTAACAATATTTCCACCCCAAAATAACATAATAACAACTGAATCGGAAGGCATCACAATAACAATGAATACCTCAAGAGAGTAAAATCAATGTCTTCTTCTCACCCTAAAACTTCTTCTCATTGTTTTTCGTTTCTATCGTTTGTGTAGTACCTATTTTCTTTCTTTCTCCCTATCTTCTACTTTGTCTGGCGGGAACATGACTAGTCTGTTGTATATTTAGCGGGAATGTATTTGGATCATAGACTTAGTTAATGTACTAAATAATATTAAAATATAATTTGCTAATAGGTCATTATATTTTTATAGTATTCAATATGATAAATAAAAACAAATAAAAAAAGAAAATAATAAGAAAGATGAGTAGTGTTGTAATGATTTTAGAAGTGTGTTTATTTATGTTATTCACATTTATTATGATGCTTATTTTGGAGATTCTCCTGAGGAAAGAGAGTAGGAAACTCTCTTTCCTCAAAAAGTATTCCCGAAGCTTGTGTGGCTTTCATTTTAAAAAAATTTATGATAGATTGGACACCAATAAATAACCTTATATACATCTCATGTGCAAAAACACTAAATTAATTATTGTTTTAAAATTATATAAATATTTTAAATAAATTACATATATAATCATACACGAACGATAAATAGTTGAATGATATCGATTGTACCGATGATGATCGATATGAATGATATCGATTGTATGACTTCTTTCAGTTTGTTTGGTTTAACTTTTTAAAATTACGGTGTAGTGAGATGTTGTGATATCCAATGATTGTGTTTTTTAAGTGTGTTTAGTAAAATTGTTGTATTGTGATCGTAATTTATGTAAAAATACTAATATATCATATTATTTTTAATAGAGGAAATAGGGTAAAGAAAAGTTATTTAGTTAATTATTAAAATAAGTGAGGATATAATAGTTTCAAAAATCACGATATACATATAGCTGATTTTGTAACGACTATCAAATCGTGATTTTTTAACGATGATTACATCATAATTATCCTTTTATTTTTGGTACCTTAATAAAATCACGATGCCACCATCTTACCATACAACTATTATCATTTGACTTTCAAAAAAACCCTCTATCTTTTGACCACCTTAATTTTATCAAACCCTTTGTACGGGTGATTTCGATTTCGATTTCACTTTTATATTTCAATTTCGAGTGATATACTTGACTATAACAATAATATCATCATCTGTAAGGAAAAACAACACATTTGAATTAGCACAACCTATACAATACAAACATTATTATCATTTATCATACACATAAGAGGGCCTGAAAACCTTCACTACATACTGCACAAATCTCATTGGTAAGTTAGAGACATGAAGCTCTCATCATCCAACAAACTTGCGATGTCGATAAGATCATCATCTACGTAGTTCATGTCATCTGAACCATCCGGGAATATCGTATCAGACACATCCTGCAAAAATACGATGCTTACAGGTACACGATGTAAAACACCAAGAAAACGAGAGACGATTTCGACTAGTTCCCATTCAAAAAGGCAGTAATTTCGAAAGAAGAATCGATTATATTCCGATTACCACGACACAAGATTTGATAGCTGTAGAAAGAACAGATTACCTTAGCTTCACGGATACCTTGAGCGGCAGTAAGCAAGCGACGGTACTGAGCTCTTGCTTCAGGATACTGAGCCATGGATTTAACTCTCTCAAGCGCTTTTTGCATTCTTGCTTCTATTTGGTTTCTTCCATCCTTCAGAAGCTGGTAATTTTCTTCTACTGGCGGTGTGCCTTCCATTGTAGACTTCACTTGAACTTCATTATTCTGAAATCCTCGCAATCCACTTCTTTTTCGTCTCCAGCGTAAAATCGCCTTCTCCATTATTCCCACTGACCATACTATCCGCTGTTTTTTCCTTGCTTGATGCCCTCTAAAATGAGCCTTCAAGTCACAAACAAATTCAAATTATTCTCCAACGAAAACTATATACTTTTGAAATATGCATCTTGGAATTATAGAGTCTGACCGAAATAACAACGGGAATATGCACAGATATGACTATAAGAAGAGGAGATCACACCGTGACATACTTGAATAAGTCAATTATTATGGTACCCTTTCCCTCTTATAAACCATTCCAAATTTTATCCCAATTCCAATTTCATTTCAAGCCATACCTCTTATCAAAAGACTTGAAATACGCCATACCTGGATCTTGACAACTTTTTGACGAAGAAGAAGGAATTCTTTTCGCTTCTTCCAGCCACGGTATTTTTTTTGAATTTGTGTGGCGGCTACTGTGGCTTTACCAGGAGGCTGACCGAGTCTCGATGTTCTTCCAACTAGAAGGGAAATAGCTTGATTATCTGGATCAAGAAGTTCATTGGAGTCCTCAATAAGCTTCTTTCTCTGAAATGAATGAATGCGAAAAATTTGATGAATGTGTGCAGCTGCTTGTGTGGCATTACAGACAGCAGCAAGTGAATCCTTGAGTGAGAGCTTATCGGGAATATCATCGTCTGTTTTCCGAGAAGCTACACGGTCTGAAAGTGTCTCAACTGAAGTGATACCTTCATCTTTCAGTCTCAGAGTTGAGAGTTGCACAGTCAAAGAAGTCTCAGCAAGGAAGCCAGAAATTCCTTTATGTCCATTTGAAGAAGCAAGATCAGCAGGAGTTCTGCATAATGGATATTCAGAAAATGGATCGCTCAATACTCCTGGGGCTGCACCAAGAGAAACCAGAGAGACGACCGCCTCCTCCCTATAAAGTAAGAGCTTTAAGCTCATCTCAATAAAATAGGAGACAATAAATTTCTGCAAAATCATGTTATAGTTGGTGCAAAATCATGTTATTAAGTATTGAAATTATAGAGTCAGACCCAAATTACGACGAGAGTATGCACGGATATAACGTATAAGGTGAGGAGACTACATCATAAAAGATGTGAACAAATCATTTACAATGGTACCTCTTTCCTCTTATAAACCAATCCAAACCACATTCATTTTCCAATGTGGGACAAAGTCATATTTCAACACGCCCCTAAAGTTCAAATACTTGACAAATTTGGACTTGCGAATTGAAATGAACCGGGCTTTCCCGATTATGATAATCAAGATTTTGACTGAACATCTCCGATACCATGTTGGAATTATAGTTTGACCTAAATTACGACGGGAGAGCGTGAACGAACCAGAGCTGGTTCGATTCATTTAAATTCGCAAGTCCAAGCCTTATGGTTGGACTTGAAGGGGAAGGTTGAATCTGTCTTACATTGGTTAGAGAAGTATGATTGATTAGGTTTATACAGGGGTGAATATCATAGCACAATGACTTGATTAAGTCTTTTAAATGTGTGTCTTACTCCCCTTCATCCCGTCGTAATTTCAGCCAGACTCTATAATTCCAACATTAAGCAAACACAACTATGATACGAAGTTACTAAAGCATAGCAGCAAGAAACTTATGTTCAGCAATATCGAAGTTCATTAAATTGAAAGACGCGGAGAAACTATGCAAAACTTCAGAGGCGCTCTTCATAAAGCGAAGGATAAATAAATTACCTGCCATAAAAAGCAGCCCAATGAAGTGCTGTCCAGCCATACTTATCCCGGAAATCTATCTTAACTCCTGATATAATAAATGGCTCGAAAGACCATATAAAACCAAGGGAAGCCGCAAGGTGTAATGCAGATTGACCAAATTTGTCAAGAAGCATGAGCCCCTTACCATTTTCAGCTACTCTGACAAGAATCCAGGAGAAGAATATGTCTTTTAGCTTCTTTTCAATGAGCAGTTCACCAAGATGTAATGAGTCATTTTCTAAAGTGATCTTTTCCTCTATGGGCTTATCCTTCTCCAACGAGATTAATTTAACACTTGCATCCTCTTGTGGAAAATCAATCCCGATGGAACTTTGAGGAGTTTCGTGTGGTTCTAGGCGCAAAATCGTCTCAAATCTTTGATAGAGATGCATCACTGCTACACTACATAGTTCAACCGGGCATGATATTGGTTCAAGTCCAGCCATATATTCAAATTCCCGAATCTCACTGCATGCCAATCTGTTTGAACAAGTCACGTATAAGGGAAGAGGTCCAGGTTTGTGCAATGGGGCTGTGCAGCAAAGAATACCATCCGCTAAAATCTCAGCCGGGACCTCCACTTGTCCAAACATGATGGAAAATCTAGATTCTGATAAATTTATTTCTCCCTTGAGGAACATTCCAGTGATGAGGACCTGATTAATGATAAAAAGAATACATAAATATTTTTTAAAAATTAACAACAATAAGTGATCATGGGACTAATTGGTCCTTTCATCCACAAAACTTAACATTATTTTTAGAGGCTGAATTATAAAAGAGCCAAAGAGAAACTAGAAATTGAAATAAAAAGCAAATTGGAAATTCATTAAAAATAAAATTGAAAATAAAAATAAGGCCTTGTGCCTCACCATAAGAAAGGCAAAATCCAGATGATTTTAAGATAAAATAGCAATGGTACCTTGATTTCTCGATTGGAGTAAGCCCAGGTTGGTGAAAAATTCGTAATAGAGAAAAGTTGATCCTGAGAGATAGAAGGACTCATGGAGTCCATACCGGCTTGCAATTGACCCGACATATATGGCTCATAGTCACTTCCTATAATACTACATGAAATTCCACTACTTGAATGCACTGCTAAATCACCAGCCTCTACAAGTTCATTAGCCATCCAACGGTTAAAGCTGTCAACTTTCATCAAACTTTCTGCTGACTGCAAACCACCAAGCAGAGGCTTCTTGATGGTAAGAGAAATGTTTTCATTTCCCATCTCGGACATACCTCTCTCAAATTCTAAAGCAGTAGTATTTCCAATCTCTTTGCCAGATGTAAGAATTTGAAGGTTCCCATCATATGGGTGAAACAGCCCAATGTTATTATGTTGGTCAGGAGGAAGAGATATGTCTGGGAACGAGTTGTTCATTTCAAACCAATCTACATCGGAAGGTGAAGTAGATCCCTGGTTGTCAATGACCTGTCCTGCTTGAAGACAGAAACGGTTGTAAAACTATTATTACGAACTATCTCAATGAACAATGTTTCTGCAGCAAATACCAGATACAGGATAGCATGCAGTTTCTGGCCAATAAGCTACATTGACTGGTGCTACAGACCCATATAAATTATTTTGTTCACCAAAATCTCCGATTTCTTCATCGAGTGAAAAGGAAACAAAAGCCGTTCCATTAACACCCTGGGATCCTGCCACAGAACCCCAAAAGATATAATAAAGTTTTACAATGCATTAGATGAATAATCAAAAAAGAAAATGATAAAAATGCGCGAAGGGAAATTTAGATACCTGCACCTAAAGAAGTCTCTGAATATGGACTAAAAGAGCTTGATTGGCCATAATGAAAATCATCTGGTAAAGAAGTTTCTGAATATGAATGAAAGTCTGAAGTTGCCTGCTGATTACTCTCTGAAATGGGTCATAGAGAAATAATATTTACAAGGGTATCTTAAGGCGAAAAATCATTTCAAAATCACAATCAGGTGGGATATTATTTTTGATAACGCAAAACAGGTGCTTACCAGAATCAGCATCTGCATATGCTGAAAATACAGGACTACAAGGACTTGCTCCACAAAAACCGGAAGACACTGAACTATCCTTTCCAGAGTTTAAGGCAGCTCCACTGTTTCTCACAGAGCTGATGTTTGCTTTGTGCCCCTGAAAAATTATTACTGAATTTTGAAACTTATATTGAAGATAAGCAATACCAATCCATATGAAACATTTGTTAACAAATCAGCTAGGTGTTTTTTTCTATTTATTTGATAAACGGTACAGATAGCAACATCAATCAAACCTTAATTCGACTAAGTGAGACATCTACGCGAATGGCACGATACCACAGAAAGTAAGCATTCTTTTCATTAATAGTAGTCGTATCATCATCATTGTTATTATTGTTATAAATATACCTTTCTTCTGCTAAATAATATTCCACTGCATTAATTACTATGAATCTGACCTTCTTTACCATCTTGTTATATCATTTATAAGTGTACACAGTATAAGCATCCACCGCTAAATATGCGAACTCATGGAAGGTGAACCTCATTATTAAACTGTGACTCTCATTTTATGTTTAAGTTCACCAAAATGGATTCAAAAATATATCATGGCACATCTTATTGCTGATATACAACGTATTTAATAAATAGATAACATACAATAAAATATTGACTGGAATATAACACTAAATCGTTTCTGACCTTAACTTCTAAGTAGTGAACAAACACGATGTGCATGAGATCCCTGAAAAAATAAATATAAAAAATTGAACCTCGTCTGAAAAAGCCACAAGCTCTTATAAGTTACCAATCAAGTAAAATGATACAAATCTCATGAAAAGCACAAAAATATTTTGTAGATCTTACTAGAAAAGTTTGTAGCATATCAAGATAAAGGAAACAACCATGCATCAGAAAATTTAAATTGAATATTTAACTGAAAGATACCATAAGTTAGCATCCTAATTATGACTGGGACCACACTTAATTTTTACATTTTACATAACACAGGAATGGATCTAACGTGACTGAGAAATATGTTTAAATCAAAATTATAAGCTCAAAAGTATCAGTTTTTCTTCAGAGTTCCTCATACTCACAGATAAAATGTAATCATTTCTCATCATGTGAAAATACATCACATACAATTTCAATGCTTGAGAATCCTCATTAATTTTAAAAGACTATAATATCAAAAACCTAAATATGGAAGATCAAAATCAAAATCAAAATGGAAAAATACTTTTAGAAGAACCTGGAAACCATTTTTGTGTTTGCTTAAATAAAACTCAAATGGAAAAAATGCTTTTAGAAGAAACTGGAAAACTATTGTTGTGTATTTAGTAATAAAAACATACGGCTCAAGCATCCAGTAACTGCGTCTCTGGAAATTCTCATTTTCTTCCCCATGGGCATAGTAACAATGCAGCATGTCAACACTTCCAACCTGGAAGATGGAGCAGAATTAAATAGTGAGAACAAGAAGCATTCAGATGCAGCATGAGAAAAATCCTTTTTCAGGCATTGCAAAATGTTTCTACATCATTAATCACTCATGAATCAATATGCACTCCAATAATAAACATGAAACTTGAAGTGCACAAGCGATTTCAGAGTGCTGAACTAGTGAGTTTGATCTCAGAATAATATCACAGGGAAGTACATTGAAATGAATAAAAAGGATAACCATTTAGGAAAATTCAAGAAACAACAGGGCACTCTAACCTTCAATTTTTCATGGGCTTCCTTAATAGTCTTTCCATCCCTTTTTTTTCTCCAATTATGTCCATCCTTTCTAAAGTACCTTAATGCCTTACGATCAAAAAGGAATACAGAACCACCTGAAAAGTGTAATGCATCTTCAGATACTGCAAGTTCCATGTATGATGTATCTCAATAAAGTTAAAAGATCTTACTAGAAGTTTGTACTAAGAGTTTTAAGATCTCACGTCAAATAGAAAGTGAAAAGGTGCATGATCATTGCCATATTTTACCATCCATGACCTTTAGTGAAAGAAATTTGACAAGAAAAGTAAAAATTGCCTGATGAGCAAGACATACTCATTGGTCTATTAGGAGCCTCAGCGGAAATATGAAAGTTTTGATAGTTTCTTAAGATTTCACAAATTTCAGCAGGTCTCAGCCACCGATTTTGGGCTTCATAGAGTGTCTTCTGAATATCTGATGTTTCAAAATGAGACGTTATCCACAGATCCAAGCATATAAACAGTTTACACTACCCAGTAAACTGCTGATACGCCATAAAACAATAAAAATTACATGAAAACATAAAATAAAATAGGAGAAACTGAAATTTCAACAAAATTTGCGCCCAAAGAATAAATATCCTCTTGCTTAATTGCTACAAGGACCTCACTCCTAACTGTCTGAAGTTGAAAGTAAACTGATCCTTAGTATATACCACATAAAAACATTAACGCCTCTACATTATCTTCATTTAGATAAAAATCAATAAGACAAACTTTGGCAGTAACAAAGTTAAGAGAGCAAAATATTTTCAGCAAATTTCGAATTCGCATGTCTGTAATCACTTCCTACTAAATAAAAACCCACAAAAAATGCCCATTCCCGTTAAAATAAGCTGCAAAACAATCACTCAGCATTTTAAAACCAGCCCCAGAGTGATTATCAAACCCGATTGGAAAAAAAACCACTCAAATCCATGAAAATCATTGACCGATTACCTAACAGAATATAAAAATATTCAATTCATACATCTATCCTCTAAAAACCCCACTCTACAAACTCCAAGCCAATTAACACTCACAAGCCCTAGAAACCGCAATTCCCAATACATCGAAAAAATAAAAATATCATAGCGATAAGATAAACAGTACCCAAGTGGAACACTGATCCCCCTCCTTCCATGATTGGTTCCGACCTAAGTTCCCAATCAGCTCATTAAACCATAGAGTAAAAACCGACAAATGGGGAGAGAGAAAATTGGGGAAAGAAAAGTAGGAGTATGCTCCGGTATTTATAGCAGGGATAAATTTACATCACTTCTTACATTAGCAGCAGTCAGCAGAACATCCGGCAGCATAGACACGTGGCATTTAATTGGATAAAATTGTATTTTATTTTAAATTTTCTTTTAATATAGTTAATTAATTGGTCATAATTATCTTATTTTTCATCATTATATGTACTATGCATTTTTCATCATACTTATTTGAATGTGCTAATATGTCATGGTAATGCAAATATGTTTGGGTTTTACTCATATGAAAACCTTAAAAATCCTTAAAATAACATAAAAATTACAAATGAACAATATAGAATGGAAATTTGAAATAAATATGGTTTATGTATTCTGTATTTCTATACCGTATAAATATCGGATCCGTGTCAAATTCTAAGATGTATTTCCTACTATAACATTTACGCTTTTATTTTGTCTTTTTAGATATTAAAATAAAATTCCAATCGTTATTACCACGTAATTAGATGTTTGCTAATTTTACAATATTTTGTAATCTTCAAAATCTAAATAAAAATATATATCTTATTATTATTATTGCATAAATAATAAATAAAATATTTTTTTTGGATTGCCTCTAATCTAACCAAAATTCAAAGTCCAAATAAATATGGTTAATTAGTAGAGTTGAATAATAATTAATAATATAAATTTCAAGTTATTTTTCAATGTTACACAGATTCTCTATTTCTACGTCGTACAAACTACAACCGGATTCCCACCAAATTCTTGAATTCTTATTTTAATAATTTATTTACAATAGTTTGTAGACTATTTAATATTTTTAAAAATTATTACATACTCTAAGCTTTAGTAACGCCTATTTAGATGAATTTAAATTTTATTTTTTAACTTCAAAATAAATATTATTTTTAATTTTTATTAATATATTATTACATAATTAATAGGTAATTTTCATTTTTCGAATTGCTTCTAATCTTATTGAATTTTAGTTACATAATTCATTCAAAAAATAGTTTTCTCCAATTAAATTGGTTCTTCGATTAATTGGTATAATGAGAAGAGAGAACATCAAATACGAGTTAGTTAATTGCCATGATGTTTGGGTACACCAAAACGGGTTAGTTAATGTGTCAACCCAAATACAACAATATAATCATTTGTTTCGACACATTTACTATATAAATATAAAATATAGGCAACTTTGTGTAGCCTATCAGTCAAAGGCTTAATACCCTTCGAAGTCATCATGGTGCGTGAGTGTAACGCTAACATCTAATCGTTAAATTATCCGTTCAAAAAAAAATAAATATAAAATATATAAAATTATTTTTAATTATAAATAATAAAAATTTAAATAAACAATGAAATACAATATATATTATTATTTTAATTGAAAATTCAACATCCATTTTTTAAGGATAAATGATAAAAAAATGTGTTCATTTTTACAAACTTAATATTCAAAATAAAAGCAATTAGTATTTAATGGATAAAATAATAACCGCGTGATGAATATTAAATGTAAGATGATGCAAACCAAAGATTATAGATTTGAAGAAAGAAGCAAACTTGACAAAAAATGGCGTTTCAATATATAAAATTTGATCAAAAAAATATTAAGACGAGTCAAGACCAAGTCCCATGCACATGGGCTTGTCGAGCAGATGGTTCATGTTTGAAATGAGGACATCATAACTTGTTTGCAATGGCTAAATGGCTCCTAACGAATTATGTTTTAAAAATCGATCAATAAAATCTTATAATTCTACGTCAATAAAACAATAGTTTGCAAATCAAATTGATATTATTTTAATTTCATTACAGTTAAATTATTACTTTTCATAATGTGAATTGCTGACGCAAACAAATAATTATACAGCATGAGATGTTTTTGTATTTTTCTAAGGGACATGACATGTAACACCAATAATTATCACAATTATTATTTTTAAAATATGATATTTATTAAGCAGAAAAGGACAACAGAAAAAAGCAGAAAAGGACAAAATAGAAACTAACTCTTCTGACAGCCACTTGTTTTATTAGGTTTTGTTTTCTTTAACATCGCCCGTTATGGCTGACCTTTCAGATCTGACTTTGTAGATTACATTATTACCCTTCACCTACACTTCTATGTTTTAATTTTTGGGCAACTTGCAGATTTAACACAATTTTGATTTCCAAATATTATAATTATAATAATTGTGATATCCGAAGTATTAAGATGATCACAAAATTTTGTCAAAAGCAATATTTAAAGTTCAGTTTATATGATATAATTGATTATAAAAGTTTTTCAATTTTGGTAATTAAGATATTGGGTCAAAATCAAATTTTAAAAATCCATTTTGATACTTTGGGGATCTAATTCGTCAAATATTGTAAATTTGGAGGATCAAATTTATCAAAACCTAAAAATTTGAGAACTAAATATGCTATTACAAATTATGAGTAAACAATTTTGTCAAAACTATGAATGTTTGAAGACTGAATTCACCATATTTTTGTTTTTAATGAATTATTATATAATTCAATTCAAGAATAATATATATCAACAATTTGAATTTTGATTACTATATTATTGATTTATTTTAGAATAAATAATTTGTGACCTATGGGTAACATTGGGAAGAATTTGATTACAAAAAATGCCAATATTTTTTTTCTAAATTAAACACGATATTTCTAGTTTTACAACTATTATAGTAAATTATTCATTTATTTTATAATTATTTAATTGCACTTTGACAAACTGCTAAGAATTACGAGCTAATGAAAAATCCAAATTTGAGAACATGGTTTTACGGTTCGATGTGGATTAGGAATCTAGTACGTGTGAAAATTAGTAACTGATATTGGAATATGTCAAATGTTTTTTTAGAACGAATGATAATGAGCCTTTCGATTTGAATGATGAAAATGTAACATTTGAGACTTATCTACAAAATTGGAATACATTGGTCGAGCAAACGGTTCAATTCGTTCAATTCGTAAAATAGGAAAAAACTCGGTAAGCAATTAAATCTATATTAAATTATATAAATATTAAATATATGTAAAGCCAATTTTACCTTTAATTCAACTATTAAAATTAACATCTGAATGAATCGATTATTTGGTTTTGAGAAAATTGTTTATTACCTGAATTAAAAATGGAAAAAGGATAAAAACGTCATTCGTAAGCTTGTACTGTCATCCAGAAAAGCTAATTCGTCCAGGTCAGCACTGTACGGCGCCAATCGATGCAGTGAAAAAAGAGTTGGTTTTGCTGAAGTCATAAAGGGGTATTATAGTCATTTCGTTTAAGGTAGCTAATCATCAGTAGACCGACTTCTTTGTGTTATTTTAATCAACATCCTCTTGGTGGAAGCTCGATACATTTGTCGTTCTTCGACTTTTTTGAACTCTTCTTCGCCTGTATTTTGCTATCGGAACTGGATTTCAATATCAAGAATTCGAGAAAGATTTCTTCTTCTGTTTCTCTTGTAGCGGGGTAATTCTTTTGTTTTCTTCTCCTTCTGGGTACTTGTTGATTAAATTTTTTAGGGGTTTCTGGATTGAGATTGGGGTATTTTCTCTTATTGGGTGGATGAAACTTTAAAAATAAAGGATTTTGTACGGTAATTGGATTTAGAATTGAAAAACAAGATCACTGGTCGGTGTACACTTTTTGTAGATGGGAGATGAAGTATCATGATTTGTTGATTTTTCTTCGAGTTGAGTCAACTGATCTGTTAATTTTGTTTTTCTTATCTTCTTATGGAAAAGTCAAATGAGTGTTGCTGTTAATTAACCTCGTTTTTTAATGATTGACATCCAATTTTGGGTGGAGAATGCACGCTATCAGATCTTGAATTACTGCTTTGGAATTTGCTTCTCCTGTTTTAATTTATGAAACCTAAAGTTTGCTGCTAAATTCTTCTTTTGGATTTGTAATGTAAATGGAAATGGCCTGTTTATGAAAAGTTGAAGCTTTTATGGCCCCTATTTAATGTTTTCAAAATTGGTTCGTACTTACTCAAGTTTATAGTGTTTTTTTTTGTTTCAGCATCGTTTTCTTTTCTAGGATCGGTGAAATTATATGGACGATGGGCGTTATATGATCTGTGAAAGTTCATAAAATGGATAGATCGGATACGTCCGGTTTTGTTAGCAGCGGAAGAAGTAGCTCAGTTGGATTCATTCATCTTGGAATCTTCCTGTTGATATATGGTTCTTTTTGTGGTTAATTCTTTTATACTTGTTCAAGTTGTGTTGCTGTACCAAACAAGATGCATCCTTTCTTTTCTAGCGTGTTTGAACCTGATAATGATACTGCTTTACGTCTCGATTGCTTCGGGATTGGATCCTGCATAAATATTCCCGATGATAGCTGCAAATTGGTGCTCGGAGTAGGACCAACTCCAGCAGCGGAACCCGGGAATTATTCATGTTTTCGGCAGAAGGAAACTGTGACTGATCCACTTCTGAAACTTGGGATTTCTATTGAAGCTGATACACTATCTAATGTGATCGAGTTTTCTGGATCAATCCATGGAGATTTAGAGCATTCAGAGTGTGAAAAAAATGGTATTTTTGTTACAGATGAGGGTTCAACATCAGCTAAAAAATCTGGTGGTTACATATCTACACTGATCCTAGCACCACGAATGGAGAATTCCGAGATACAGCGAAGTTGCGAGCTTTCAAACTTATCGGCTTCTTCGTTAAAGAAATGCAAGTTCATTAACTGTACGAAAGGAGCTCGTGGTGCATCAGGACTATGCATTGGTCACGGAGGTGGGCAAAGATGCCAAAAACCAGGATGTAACAAAGGAGCCGAGAGTCGTACGGTTTACTGCAAAGCACACGGTGGTGGAAAACGATGCCAGAATTTAGGATGTACGAAAAGTGCCGAAGGAAAGACAGATTTCTGCATTGGTCATGGTGGTGGAAAACGTTGTAGTCATCGTGAAGGTTGCAGTAAAGCGGCAAGAGGAAGATCGGGACTGTGTATTCGTCACGGTGGAGGAAAACGATGCAGAATCGAAGGTTGTACTCGAAGTGCAGAAGGGCAAGTTGGTTTATGTATTTCTCACGGTGGAGGAAAACGATGCCAGTTCATCGAGTGTCATAAAGGAGCACAAGGAAGCACAATGTTTTGTAAAGCACATGGTGGTGGTAAACGTTGTGTTTTTGCTGGTTGTAATAAAGGAGCTGAAGGTAGTACAAATTTATGCAAAGGACATGGTGGAGGTAAACGTTGTATGTTCGAAGGTGGATCAATTTGTCCGAAGAGTGTACACGGTGGAACGAACTTTTGTGTAGCACATGGAGGCGGTAAAAGGTGTGTGATTACCGGATGCACGAAGAGTGCACGTGGGAAGACGGATTGTTGCGTTAAGCACGGAGGAGGTAAGCGATGCAAGTTCGAAAATTGCGGAAAAAGTGCACAAGGGAGCACGGAGTTTTGTAAGGCGCATGGTGGAGGGAAAAAGTGTCAATGGGAAGATACAAAATGTGAAAGGTTTGCTAGAGGAAAGAGTGGTTTATGTGCTGCACATATGAGTCAGGTTCAAGGGCAAGGAAGCATGATCGGACCGGGACTTTTTCATGGTTTAGTTCCATCGGGTTCATCGATTTGCGACGAGATACAACATGGTTTTATTCCTCCACAAGTTCTTGTTCCTTTGTCAATGAAGGCATCGTCTGTAGCAGAAGATTTTTTAGTGCCGGAGGGGAGGGTACACGGTGGGGGGCTATTGTCTTTGCTCCGGGGAACATCTAGAGGGCCGTAAAGAGGATATGTGTGTATAAGAATCGCTACTTGGCTGTGGCAGGTATTCTGATGCGGTTTCAATAAATGTTTTGATTTTACTTGAATTAGCTTATTTGTATTTGTGTATCATCTTTGATAATCAGAATCATTATTACCTTAGTTAAATAGTTGTTGAAATATGACTGCCCACATTGAAAACTTTTTTGGATTGGTGTATAAGAGGGAAGGGGTGGGGTATATTGCTGAAGTTTTTACGGTGTAGTCTTTTTTCTTATATGTCATAGTTTATCATGGTATTGGAGTTAGTTCGATCAAAATCATGATTATCAATACTGGGAAAGTGCGGTTCTTTCAATTCGTAACTCCAAATTTATCAGGATTTTGGATATGAGAAGTTATTGAAATATCATTGTCCCACATTGGATTTGAGATAAATTTGGATTGGTTTATAAGAGTGATTTGTATCATAGATTCATAATAATTGATTTATTCAAGTTTTTCACGGTGTTGTCTTTTCTCCTTATATGTTATATCCCTGCACATTGCCTTCATAATTTCAACAAGAAACTCTAGTTTTTGTTTGAAATTCACAAAACCAATACTATAAATTATTGCGTACTGGGATCTAGCTTTTGCTCCATTGCAATCCATGTTTTATACTGGGCAGTATACTGATTAGTGTATTAAATATCATATAGTACCGATTTTTTTGGTAATGATCGGTACAGAGTTTTAGGATCGGATTCCATGTTTTTTTGGTCCGACCATAAAAAAATAATTATATATTATTATTTTTAATATTTTAAAAAAATCAAACTTGATACCGGCCCGTATCGTTCATATTAATCCATACTAGTAGTGAATTCCAAACTGGTAAAAAAGCAACTTAGTGTTTATTCACTGTGAGCATTCTAGATGTAGGTCCAACGTCAAACCTTGATGTAAAGCATCTGCAAAGAAATAAAAAAACATGTCAAAACTTGGTATTTAATATGTTAAGAAATAACCATAATTAAAATATTTTTAAATAATAAATATTAATTAAAAAAATATAACTAAAATATTAATTAAAATATTAATAAATAATAAATATTGATTTTTAAGATTAAAACTAAATGAAGACTAATTACGAGATAATGTAAAATAAATGACTAAAGAATTTTTTTGAAAATAACTATAAAATGAATTTTATAATATATATTTAATCCAATAAAATATGTAAACACGTCTCACATGCATATGGGTGCATAGGATTACGTCAAAGAGACATCACAAGTTGAAGGATATGACAATTTGCAAATATGAAAATGAAGGCCCAGTATACTTGAGCCCAGCCCAACCCATCTTTGATAAGTGAAGAAAATCCTCCCTCCATAAACCCCACGAAATAAGGGACAGAGTGGAGTGGAGACGCCAGTTTTGATCGAAACATAAGGCTATTGTAAGTTCACGGACGTCTGCTTACTGCGAGTCTTCTATTACATTGTGAATATGGGTAAAGACGAGGATGAGATGAGAGGGGAAATCGAAGAGCGGTTGATTAACGAAGAGTACAAGATTTGGAAGAAGAACACCCCTTTTTTGTACGATCTGGTTATCACACATGCCCTAGAATGGCCCTCCCTTACTGTAGAATGGCTTCCTGATAGGGAGGAGCCACCAGGGAAGGATTATTCGGTGCAGAAGGTGATATTGGGGACTCACACTTCAGAAAATGAGCCTAACTATTTAATGCTCGCACAAGTGCAGTTGCCTCTCGATGATTCTGAGAATGACGCTCGCCAGTACGACGATGAGCGATCTGAATTTGGCGGATTTGGATGTGCTTATGCCAAGGTTTCGTTGCTTCTTCTTCTTTTTAAAAGACGATGCTTTTTTGCTTCCCGTACTCGATACTTGTTAGCGAATCGGAATTAGTTGTGATAGAGCGTTAAAAAAATAAAGTTTCCGTTTAAAAAAACCATCCTTTAGATTTGCCTTAATTGAGATGTATTGGTTATTTGGCTTGTGCTAGGTTTTGATTGCTTTTCAATTAGTTTGAAATAGAAAGAATCTGGTTTATGGGTAACTGCATTCATTTAGAGTTAAGAAGTAATTGATCCCCAGAAGAGAAATTAATGTTCGTCTTAGCATCCAGCGATTTTATGTATGGTTTTCCATCATTTTTGGGTGATTTGGACTCTTTCTCATACTGATGATAGTGAGTTATAGTGTGGTATAAGACTTTGTTGTCATTTTGTTGAGGCTGTTATTGTTGTTTTTCACAATGGCTGAAATTATGCCAATGTGATTTCTTTACAGGGTTTTTTGGATTCTCTATCTTTACTTATCTATGTATTGATGTGATTTGTATAAAGGTTCAAATTATTCAACAAATCAATCATGATGGTGAAGTGAATCGAGCTCGTTATATGCCCCAAAACCCATTCATTATTGCCACTAAAACAGTCAGTGCCGAAGTTTATGTCTTTGACTATAGCAAACATCCATCAAAGCCATCTTTGGATAGGTCATGTAATCCTGATTTGCGGCTAAGGGGTCACAGTACTGAAGGATATGGTTTATCGTGGAGTCAATTCAAACAGGGTCATCTTTTAAGTGGTTCTGATGATGCTCAAATATGTCTGTGGGACATAAATGCATCTCCAAAGAATAAGTCCTTGGATGCACTGCAGATTTTTAAGGTAAAACTAAGTCGAAATTTACATATTGTAAATTTTGTCAGTAAATTTTTCATCTATAATCAAGCCTGAAATCAACTGAAAGCTCCTTGTTATAGTCTGTTGAATTTTTATCATACTCCTTTCTTTCTGCAAATTGCAGATCCATGAAGGTGTTGTCGAGGATGTAGCATGGCATCTAAGACATGAATATTTGTTTGGTTCTGTGGGAGATGATCAATATCTCCATATATGGGATCTCCGTACTTCAACAGCCAGCAAGCCTGCAGAATCTGTAATTGCTCATCAAAGTGAGGTTAGTTCCACTGGTTCAATTGCTGGAGCTAGAAAAAAAGTGATTTTGTGGGGTAATGCGACCGAAAATATAATTCTTCTATTCCTTGCAAGATAGAATGTGGGTCTTCCTATTTGCATGGATTTTGTGATGCAAATACAACAATGTAATAGCAGTAAGATTAATAACTAAGCTTGAAATGAAAAATACTTAAAGAATGCAATTAAATCGAAAGATTCTTCATGGTGTTCATATATTGAGACATGGTACGTTATGTATTTGCTCTTATGGATGTTCTGTTAATATAATTGTTTATGTACTCCAATAGGTGAACTGTTTGGCATTTAACCCATTTAATGAATGGGTTTTAGCAACGGGATCTACAGATAAAACTGTGAAACTATTTGATATGCGAAAGCTTAGTACTGCCCTTCACACATTTGATAGCCACAAGTAAGCCTTCTCTCTTGCTTTAGTTAATCTAGAATCCCTATTTTTTTGCATGACTTCCCTAAATCTCGTGTACTATCGACTTATTTTGCTATAACGTTTTAACAGGGAGGAGGTTTTCCAAGTTGGTTGGAATCCAAAGAATGAAACTATCCTGGCTTCATGCTGTCTTGGTAGGAGACTGATGATCTGGGATCTTAGCAGGTAACGCTATGCAATTTTTAATCTGCCTTCAAATTCTGCTCTTTTTATTAGTTAACAAAGAAGTGCACAAATTTCAGTAATTATCCGTGCATTTATCATTTAGTTTTACATGAGATGGAGGAGCCATATAAATTGTTTTAAACTCTGTTTTCATTTTTATTGCGTATATCCCTTCTCGTATATGCTGTGTTCGTCGTGCAAGTTCCTCCTGTTATTTGCACGGTTCCAAGGTTTAGAAAAACCTTCACTTCAACAGCGTTTTTCTGCATTTCAAGTAAATCAATCAGTTTTACATTGCCGTAATTATCCGTGCATTTATCATTTAGTTTTTTACATGAGATGGAGGAGCCATATAAGTTCTTTTGACTATGTTTTCATTTTTCATTGTATATATCCCTTCTCGTATATGCTGTGTTCGTCGTGCAAGACCCTCCAGTTATTTGCACGGTTCCAAGGTTTAGCAAAACCTTCACATCACCAACTTTTTTATGCATTTCAAGTAAATCAATCAGTTTACATTGCTCTTCTTCTTGAAAATGAATCTTAGATTGTATTGACTCATCATCATCGTCTTATTTTTTCATTAAATAGTCGCTGCTCGACACAATGCCCTTATTCATCTTTGTCCGAATTACGTATAAATACACACAATTTGAGAGATCAGATGAAGTACAAGATAACAAGTACATTATTTGCCTAGTGTTTGATTGATTTGTTGCTGTGCATCATGATGACAGGATCGATGAAGAACAGAGCCCCGAAGATGCAGAAGATGGTCCACCGGAGTTACTCTTCATTCACGGTGGGCACACAAGCAAAATCTCCGACTTCTCATGGAATCCATGTGAGGATTGGGTGGTCGCTAGTGTTGCTGCTGATGACAACATCCTTCAAATCTGGCAGATGGCAGAGAATATCTATCACGACGAAGACGATCTCCCCGCAGAGGACACTAACAAACCAGCTTCTTAACTCTAAGATTTTCTTTCCAGGTAACAGGTAGACTCTGTTTGTGTGTTAAATGTCACAATGCAGCAACTCTAAATGCGTTTATATATGTTGTAACATCGCCTGATGATGAAGTCAAGCTATGAACTTTATTTGATCATTTCATCTTTTTTTGTTTGTAGCTAAATTATGTGTTTTACAACGTATTAAACTGAGATTCGTTAATCTGCTCCTTACCTTAATTTAAAGGTACAATTCTTATCGAGAAGCTTGGTTGTAATTCATAGGAAGAGTTGGATGTGTTTGAACTTTCTTTTTAATATTATCTTTTTTTCTATGGAAGCATTTACACCCTTAAATAAATGGGATTTTGGGTACATTTGGAACAACTTTTGATAAATAACAATGTGGTGAGATCTATGTTAGCAAGACACTGCCGCGGCATCATTGTGTTTCGTCTACTCGGATGTGAGGATTCGAATTTATTAAAAGAATCGGACTAGTAAACTAGGATAAGTTTTCTATTTTTATTTTATATTAAATATTTTAATTTATTTTTTGATATTTTGAAAAAATAATAAAATTTACCCTTATTCTACATGAATGAGAAGAAAGATAAAAAGCCAACAACTATTACAAATATAGTGGCAACTACTAGAGTTTAGATGGTATAATTACCAATTTGTCTAATTAAAAATTATTTTTTGGGTAAGACTAGGGGTGGGACACCCAACCGCGAAAACGTGTAATAGAACTGAACCAATTTTAATTGGTTAAACAGTGTCGGTTATATGGTTAATCGGTTTTTGCTGTTCGGTTTCATATCGGTTAATACTATTATATGGTCGGTAATCGGTTTTATTTATTAATATCGGTTTTGATGTCGGTTAACCGATTAAATTATACTCTAGTAATATTTTACTATGTTCTGTCGTTGTTGTGCATTTAAATATACTATAGTAATATTTTTCGTTTTTTGCTATGATTAATTGTATATGTGGTGGCAATTTTTGAATATTTTATGTTTTTAGTATTTTTATAGTATTATTGTTTTCTTGTTTTCTGGTTTAAGTTTTCGTATTTTAGAATCTTTTTAGGCATGATAATATTGAATTTTTATGTTTAATTTTTGGTTATATTGCATCTTTTTGTTCTTGTTAAATGTATTGCGTTCTGTTTAATTTGTTCATTGACAATTTTAAGAAATTATTTATGTAAATGTTTATATTTGAATATTTTATATGATTATTTGTATGTCTAATATTATTTTTTATTTACTTTCTTATTCTAGATTTAAGCTCTTATATTTAATATTTTGGAATCTTTCTAAATATGATAATAATTTATTATTGTATTATTTTTTGTGAATTTGCTCATGACATTTTTTTGTGAATTATTGATAAAATGATGAATTCAAAAGAATTTTATTGCATTTTGGGAGTGATTCGTCATTGTTGCTAAATCGTTTTCGAAAGTCAAGTTCGAGTTACATGCTTGATCTATATTAACATAATACATTTCTCAAAAGTATGAAAATCGTTCTTGAAAGTATGAAATCAAGTTCTCAAAAAAATATTGATTATGAAACATAGTTTGTAGAAATTTTTTTAAAAAATTATCTGTTAAACGATAACCAATTACCGTCGGTTTCAGTCGGTTATAAATTTATAAAGCGTTTAAACGGTTCGGTTTTGGTTTTCAAATTTTGGTCTACAAAACCGATTAACCGTAAAAGTGTTGACCGTTTAACCGACCGAATCCTACCCCTAGGTAAGACAAGTGTCCTACAAAAGTCCAGCCCGAATCCGTGTCGAGTGCGAGTCTGACGCAGATTCTCCAAGCCTATTCAAGCATCATGCTATCATAGGGTGAGATGACTTTGTTTTGAGGTGAACTTATCGTGATTTAAAAAAAAATTCTGAAACAGCAGTACAGTGATCGTAATGTTATAAAATGATTTTTTTGCCATTATTTTTAAATAATTGTGTATAACTTAAATTATATTTCATATTATTTTATGTTAAATTTGTTATTTCAAAAGCTACATTTTTTAATTGTTATATATATTTTTATAGTTTGAACATGTAATTGATATAATAGAAGAAATTATAGATCAAAATTATTTTTTTAAAAAATTAATCTATAATTTACCAATGGTAAAATTGATATTTGGTAGGTGTGTTATGTGACCGTTGAGTTAAACCAACTGTGAACTCACCGCTGTTTTCTACGGTCACACGAATGCAGTTATTAATAATGTTTGGTTAAAATAGAATATAACTATGACACGTTCACCACATCGACGATGCACCACCATTCCAAATAAGACATTTATCTCGTCTTGAGCTTGAGCTTGAGCTTGAGCTTATATCCTTTTTCTTTAAGCATGTTTAACTTTCTGTTTTCTATGGTATCCTTAATTCTTTACTAGAGAAAAAGTCTTATGTAATGTTTGATTAATTATTATACTTAATTTTGATAGTTTCTTATCTATAATCAATATTGAGATTTGTGTAAAATGCATCCTCAATGGTTTAAGTTTTTAACAACCCAACAACCTTTCCCTCAAAGAAAGGAATAATTCTTCTTATTTTTAAAATGATAAAGAATAAATAAATATAAAAATAAGTATGAGTATTATTTTTTTTAACATTATAGATATGTAATAGAATCATTGTATAATTAAAGTACTATTATAGAGTTTAAGGTTTGAACACTATTGTGTAATGTATCATTATGGTGTTTCAGTTTTGGTTGCAATGACTAGTGGCCGGTTTCTGATGCATCACCTTCTTTGCCATCTCTATTCAAACGTTGTCAAGTTGGAAGACCCCAAAAATACCAATGAAGCCAACCAACGACACCTACCAAGAAGATGGGATGTTAATCTTGTGGAGTACGAGGCCATAACAAGCACACCTTTCAATGCTATTATTTTTTCGTTTAAGTTGTCTATCTGTTATGTACTTGTTGTACATGAGTACATCTAGAGGTGATCATGGGCCCGTCAATGGTCAAGCGTTAGTATGGGTCGACACAATTTAAAATTGATTACAGGTTGGATTGACTAAATGAACCAGTAACCCGGTGTGGGCTGCAAGTTAATGGGCCAACTCCACATTAGCAAACTTTAAAGCATCTTTTGCAATGGAATTAATCTACAACTCCACATTAGCCATCTCCGTGAGTGATCCAATTTAATCTCGATCTTTATTATCAAAACAATTTTCTTGGTCTTGTATCTCTTCCAGCTCCTTCCTCTTGAGTGTCAATAAATTCTTAGAGTTTAATTTACATACCGCTTTTTGTATTCCTCCAATCTCGCTATCAATCTATTTTTTTCGAGTAAGGATATAACATTTTCCTTGTTCCGGTTTTATACTTCATGTTGAAGCATACTAGCATTTATTATCTTTAATTAGTGAATACAAATTAGACTTAAAATATGATTTGAATTTCTTTACTAATCTATATTTTGGTTAAAAATTATATTTTTAGGATCGTTTATTTGTTATGTTTTTAAACCGGTGTGATAGATTGCACCGGAGAGCTTCCGATTTAGGTAAATCGGTATGAATCATTGATCAAACCGTAATGAAATGTAAATATTTTAAAATATCATTCTATTTAAATCGAATCGAGAAATATAGGTTTCACTAAAAACCGGTTCGAACCGATGGTTTATCTAGAAGAACCCGTAGATATACTTAACTCATTTCCAACCCGTGGGCCGGGTTGGGTCAATTTTCCAACCCGATGGATTGACCCATAAACGGATTGAAATATTTTAACAACCCGTACGGGTTGAACCCACAATCCGCTAGCCCTAATCCACGGCCACCTTTAGGGGCATGCACCCCAACCCGGCAAAATTGGTTAGTACGTTGGTCCATGTTTAGTCTCGGGTACACTTTTTCATACTTAAGGATGATTTCTTTAATTATGGGATGCAAGAAAAACCGCAATGCACACAGACAAAATTAAAGGGATGATAATTGATGTACCCTCCTACGCTAGTATACAAGTAAAGATCAGGCCATGGTTTAAAATCCGATCGGACTGATGGACCTGAAATACTTTCTACTGATCTGATCGGTTTGAAACAGTTTGATAGAAAAATAAAAAATAATGTTAAAACACAAAAAAAATATATATTTCAAAATATATTTTCTTTGAAAATTTTTAAAATTTGTAATTAAAGAACTAGAGTTTTAATAAAAGAGTTTTAGTTAGTTAAACAATCAAATAACAATATGAAGTAAAATAAGAAAAACTCATGTAATTTAATTTGAGAGCTAATCTTTATAATTCTCTTTCCTAGGTTTGTCTAAATCCTATCTCTAAAAACACTACTATTAAGACATCAATTGCATATTAATAGAAGTAAAAAGAATAAACATAGAAGAGATACACCATAATAATCTAGAATATATTCCATCAAATAAACTGGATTTAGAAAAAAAATTGTCATCAAACAAAGAAATGAATGAACAAAAAATCGAATCAAATGTTTGTGTAACTTATAACATCCACAACAACAAGCAATTAGAAGAACCGAATCGCTAATTTGGCAGACACAAAACTTACACTAAGAACATCTTATTAATTGTTTCTTTCTCTAGATATTCATGAGTTCACAAAGAAGAACCAAAGATTAAGAAATGTAGGAACGGGTGAAACATTCATCTTTAACCTAATTTAAAAAGTAAACCGGTTTTGTAACCGGTTTTCGGACAAAAAAGCAGTTCGATCATGTTTTTAATGTGAGTAATCGATTTTTAAAATATTATGTTAATCGGTTAGAATCGACCGGTGGTGTGACTGATTCCCGGTCAAACCGGTTTTTAAAACCATGCATTAGGCTATCAAATGTGCATATTCACGAGCCTGCAGCGTTTTGCAATAGGGGGAGGATCAAGATGAATGGTACTCAATACACCTTTCATGCAATATCTAGTAACAATGTAGGTCTATGTCCCTTGTGGGGGACAGTTAAGTGACGATATAATGCAAAAGACAAAATGCTTTTGCCTTCTATTGCTACCCTTGTGAGTATTTTGTCGAGATATCGTCATTCGGATTTTACATGGTCTGTTGCTTTGAACAACTTTGTGCGTATATTGGGATATCGTCATTCGAATTGGCATTCAACGTATACTTTTCCTCGATTACTATCTCAAAAATGTATTTCTCTAGAACCAAATAGGGAACAAAACTCATATGACCATTTCTTTCATTACAACATAACACTTACCAAAAAGTCATTATATCCATCCCCAATCAAAAGCTCATAGTTTCAAATGTAGGGTATCATGAGTGATCTTGTCATGGATAAGTCCGGTTTAATTGATCGGTTGACAATCCACCGATTTGAATTATCAAATACAACTTATTAGGTGGTTGAAATTGTGAGTGATGTGTTGAAATAATAAAAATGGTCTCACATCGAAAGTGGAAAGTTGTTTGAATTGGTTTATAAGAGGGAATGTAGATTATAGTAAATGACTTGTTCAAGTTTTTTCGGAGTGATATCTTCTCCTTATACGTCATATCCGTGCACACTCCACACATAAATTAACCCGACTCTGTAAATTTAACAATGGACAATTCACATTCTTGTTACTTAAACCCTTAATGTGCCCAAAGTGTAAAACAACTTATTATCACGATGTTTGAACCATAAATTACTTGATATTGTGCTTAGATAAATATGAAATTAGTGGAAAACTTGTTGAAATAAGAAGAAATTTGAGTCATATAGGTGGTTAAGGAATAAATCTTTCATGAAAGATTGTGTCTTTTATGAAATGGTGTGTCTTTTAGAATAAAGTTAAATAGAAACTAGTAGTTATGTTGTTATCTTATATATATATGATCAAACAAAATGTAATGGGCATGAAATTTTATGAATAAAAGTACCTTTCACTTCATTATCTTGGTGATGATCATTGTGGCATTTTATCGAACACTTTGCCTACAAGAAGAATATCAAAAGAATTATATGATGTTTGTTCTTGGCTGATCTAAACACAATTCCTGCAAAAGTAAATTAGATCCAGCAATCACATATACCTCCAACAAAGTGGTATCGGAGCACACAAGATCCTACAAACATGTCCAACGGATATATGCTTGTTCCAACTCTAATAAAAGAAAATTTTGAGAATTGGTGCATAAGAATGCAAGTATTGTTTGAAGCCTATGAAGTATTAGATGTAATCAAAGTTGAAGCCGCTGAAAATGATCCTGCAGCCCAAAAGAAAGACAAGAAAGCCTTGTCTTTAATATATCAAGCGTTGGATGAGAAGATGTTTGAGAAAGTGGCAGCAGCCACTTCATCCAAACAAGTATGGGATATGCTTAAAGCCTCATTTCAAGGGGTAGATAAAGTGAAGAAAGTAATGTTGAAGTCATTACGAGGAGAATTCGAATATCTTAAACAAAAATCTAGTAAGATGGTTAACGATTATATCATCAAAATACAAGGTGTCACAAATCAAATGAAACGACTTGGTGAAACAATTGAAGACACTCGCATTGTGGAAAAGGTTCTCCGATCTTTGGAAACTAAATATGATTATACTGCAGTGGCTATAGAGAAAGGAAATGACATTGATCAAATGTCATTGGATGAATTAAGTGGCTTTCTTCAAGCCTATGAAGAAAGACTTAAACGAAGTGAAAATTCTGTTGCGCAACTTCTTCAAATGAGATCATCTGAGTCTGAAAAAACAGAAAAACGAACATGTTGGAATCCACGTGGCCGTGGAAGAGGCCAAGGGTCATTTAGAGGACGTGGATGTGGTCGTTGGAACACTCATTCTAATGAGAAAGACAAGGAATTCTCTCAATCTCAACGTGGTAGGGGACATTGGAATGGAAGAGGTAGAGGAGGATGACATTCAAATGGATTCGTTGATTCGTATAAATCAGATAAATCAAATGTGGAATGCTATAATTGTCACAAGAAGGTACATTACGCATGGGAATGAAAGAATGAAAGTGAATAACAAATACATATTGCACAAGAAAGTATCCCTACGGAAGATACCCCTGTTCTTCTTATGGCTTGTAAAGAAAAACTTGACTTAGAAAAGTCAAATATTTGGTATATGGATTCTGGAGCCAACAACCATATGTGTGGAGAACGAAAATTGTTTTATGGTTTTGATGAATCATATGGAGGAAATGTCACACTTGGGGATTCTTGGAAAATTAAAGTTGCCGGGAAGGGTCGTATTATTTTTCGATTGAATGATGGCAGCCACAAATCAATCTATGAAGTTCTATTTGTTCCCAGGCTGAAATGTAATACTTTGAGCATGAGACAACTTCTAGAGAAGGGATTTAATATTCACTTGGCAAACAAGAGATTAGCAATGAAGGATGACACAAATCGAATCATTGCAAACCAAGAAATGACAGTCTACCGAATGTTTTTATTAAACATCGATCATGTATTTCCAATGTGTTTGAAGACTTGCTATGACAATAAAGCTTGGATTTGGCATATAAGATATGGACATGTAAATTTTGATAGTTTGACTAATCTAAGTAGAAAAGCAATTGTGAACGGCATGCCAAGAATATCACATCCCAACCAAATATGTGAAAGATGTGTGTTTGGAAAGCAAACAATGACAATTATTCCCAAAGAATCATTCTCTAGAGCAAGGAAGCCACTGGAATTAATACATGGAGATGTATGTGGCCCTATAAAACCATGTTCGATAGGAAAAAACAACTACTTCCTATTATTCATTGATGACTATTCTAGGAAGTGTTGGATATATCTAATAAAGCAAAAATCAGAGGCGTTTTCCATCTTCAAACAGTTTCAAGCAATGGTAAAAAGATAAAGTGAACTCAAAATAAAAGCTTTAAGAACGGACAAGGGCGGAGAATTCACACCAAACCAATTTAATGATTTTTGCAAGGAGTTGGGCATTCATAGATCCCTTACGGCAACAAGAACACCACAACAAAATGGTGTTGTGGAACGAAGGAATAGAACAATATTGAACATGGTTCGTTGTATGCTAAAAACAAAGAATATGCCTAAGGAATTTTGGGGTAATGCAGCAAATACATCATGTTATCTCTTGAATAGATCAGTTACAAGAAGCTTGAATGGAGTAACACCAAATAAGGCATGGAATGGTGTCAAATCCGATGTTTCTCACTTAAGAGTGTTCGGGTGCTTGGCTTATGCGCACATTGCAGACGAAAGTAGAAGGAAATTGGATGAGAAATCACAAAAAATAGTGTTTATTGGATATGATCAAAACTCCAAGGCTTATAGGCTGTTTGATCCGGACAAGACAAAAATTATTGTAAGTAGAGATGTTTTTATGAAACTTCAGGATGGGATTGGAATACTTTAACAAATGAGTATCAGCCTTATAACTATTCTCAAAAGGATTGGATCGATTTTGATGAAAAATCATAGATGAATCAGCAATCTGATTCGGATTCACCCACAAGAGTTAGGATACAGCCACAAGATCATATGGAGATGACACCATGCAGTCCAAGAACAGAACCATATGACATGATTGATCCAAATTCTATTGATTCAAATGGTGGAAGTTCATCATCGTTTGGAATTCGAGGAAAAATAAGTCTTCAAGATATATATGAGAGAACACAATCAATGATGGAAGTGAACAATTTTAGCCACTTTTGTTTGCTGATTGATACAGAGCCTCTCAATTTTCAAGAAGCTACAAAGATGGTTGAATGAAGAAATAAAGTCTATTGAACAAAATGATACATAGAAATTGATTGAAAAACCTCCTAACAAAGCTACTATATGAGTCAAATGGATCTATAAAATCAAAAGAAAAGCGAATGGTAATATTGAAAGGTACAAAGCAAGACTTGTTGTCAAGGGATACAAGCAAAAAGAAGGTATTGATTTTGATGAAGTTTTTGCACTGGTGGCTAGACTATAAAGAGTCTGTTTGATCATTGCTTTGGCAGCACAACATAAATGGAAAATTTTGCAACTTGATGTGAAGGCTGTATTTTTAAATGGATTTTTGGAGGAAGAAGTTTATGTTGATCAACCACCAGGATATATAGTTAAAGGATCCGAAGACAAGGTTCTAAAGCTGAATAAAGCACTTTATGGGTTGAAACAAGCTCCACAGGCTTGGAACAACAGAATTAATACTTATTTTAAGGAAAAAGGTTTTTCTCGCTGTCCACATGAGCACTCCTTGTACATCCGAGTAAACAAGAATGCTGGAATTTTAATAGTATGTCTTTATGTGGACGATTTAATAGTAACCGGAAGTGAAGGGGCTGAAATTGAAGGTTTCAAAGCTGAAATGAAGAGAGAATTTGATATGACTGATATTGGCTTGATGAATTTTTATCTAGGAATTCAAGTGAAACAAGAAGAAAATGGAATCTTCATTGGTCAAGAACATTTTGCTAAAGATATCCTTAAGAGGTTTCATATGAAGGATTGCAACCCCGTTGAGACTCCAATTGAATGTGAAGTTAAGTTGTCAATTGATGATCCTTCCGATAAAGTTGATGCATCAATGTACAAAAGTTTGATTGGAAGTCTAAGATATCTAACAATTACAATATCAGACATTGTTTTTTCAGTTGCACTTGTAAGTACATTCATGGAGGCACCAACAGAGTTACATCTTAAAGCTGCTAAAAGAATATTGAGGTACATAAGTGGAACCACTAGCCTCGGAATGTGGTATGGATGTGCTGAAAATTTTGAATTATATGGATATAGCGACAGTGATTGGGTTGGTAGTCAAGATGATTCAAAAAGTACAACCGGATTTACATTTTTCTTTGGAGATTCAACGGTGGTTTGGAGTTCAAAGAAACAGCCTATTGTTACATTATCTACATTGAAGCGGAGTATGTTGCTGCAAATGCATGTGTGTGTCATGACATTTGGCTTAGATATGTTCTAGACAACCTCGGATTTCCTTGTGATGAGCCAACAAAGATATATATTGATAACAAGTCGGCTATCGCTCTCGGAAAGAATCCGGTGTTTCATACTAGAAGCAAATATATTGGAACAAGATTTCATTTCATTAGAGAATGTGTGAAAGACAAGAAAATTGAATTATTCTATGTGAAGGGAGATGATCAAGTAGTTGATATATTCACTAAGTCTTTAAAGAGTGCAACATTCATCCGGTTGAGATGTCTACTCGGAATGAAGAAAATTTCTGCTTAAGGGAGGATGTTGAAATAAGCTGAAATTTAAGTCATATAGGTGGTTAATGAATAAATCTTTCATGAAAGATTGTGTCTTTTCATGAAATGATATGTCTTTTAGAATAGAGTTAGATAGAAACTAGTAGTTATGTTGTTATCTTATATATATGTGATCAAACATAGTGTAATGGGCATGAAGTTTTATGAATAACAGTACATTTCACTTCATTCTCTTGGTGTTGATCATTGTGGCATTTTATCGAACACTTTGCCTACAAGAAGAATTATATGATGTTTGTTCTTGGCTGATCCAAACACAATTCCTGCAAAAGTAAATCGGATTCAACAATCACATATACCTCCAACAAAACTATCAGCTTGGCTACAATTTAGTACACCAATTTAATTAGACATGTTTGTGCTCTGGTTAAGATATCGGAAGCGAGGTTTCCGGTGGGATCCCGTTGTCATAGCCGAAACATATTGAGATCATGATGTTTCCGGTATATCTTCTTCTGATCCCGATGATTCGTTTGATTCTAATTCTTTACCTTTCATTAGTGAGATCACATCCTCGGGATAAACATCACATCTTCTGGTGTACTTACCGGCATCACCGAGTCACCATTCACTTCTATATGTCTTTCCAATGTCTCATTTGCATTGAACTCACACAATTCTTCCATCTCAACTTGGACATGTGAAAATGTCGTTGGTTCATCGATCAATACCCTCCCTCGAAACCTCATTTTTGAATACAACTTTCAACTACTCGATCCTCTTAAGAATGTTGGATTCAAGACGTAGGATCGATGAAGATTAAAATAAGGATAGAACGGCTATAGTTTGAAAATAATTTGCAGAGAAAATGAGTTATGCTATTCTTATGTAAAACAAATATGATTACAGAGAATTAAAAATGAAGAAGATTTTATTCAAACTGATGTATTTCGACATAAGAATAAAATGTGTTACACCATAATATATATAGTGACTAACATTATTCAAAATAATAACATAAATCCTAAATTTAGGATCGCATCTTGACCGTGTGTTTTAACCTAATCTTCAAGAGATTTGTTGCGGTTGACTGTACTATTTCTTCCAACATAATTCACCATTTACACATTTAGTGATTACTTCATTTCCAACAAAGAAGAGGATACACAACATCGTTATAATATGAGACACATGGCATAGAAACAAAAAGAAAATAAGGTTTAGTAATATCTCGGAAATTTCTGACACTAACATTGTCAGAATGAATTTATTTATCAATTAACACCAGCTTTTTGGTGTTTATGCATTTGACACTGACACAAGCTATTATCATCAAAATAACACCTACAGATTCCCCTAAAAATAAAAAAGCAACTTTACATATTTAATAGAAACCGGATTCGGTTATAAAATAAATTCATTTTAAAAAACAAAACATTTTATTAATAAAATGATTTTAAAAACAAAACACAAACTTTTTTTAAAGTCATTGTCATTATTAATACTAANCAATATATTTAGACGTTATTAATTTCTGTATTCATAGATTTTTTGTCAAAATATTATAACTGTGATACAAAAATCAACATATTATAATTTTTTGTGAAAATTTAATCGATTGAATCAACATACCAAACAACATTTGAAATTACTCGGCACTTGTTAGTTGTTAGAACGTCATGCATAAATTGTGAAGAATTAATGTAGAAAAATAATGAAGTAAACATTATGGTAGGAAAATTTTGTGAAGAAAATATCCACGTTGGATCAACTAACCAGAATCTGAAGAACAGAATGACGATTAAGATATGGAAACTTGAACACATAAGAACAGATGAGTAGGTTACCCAACATTGTAGTTGATACATTCAATTATGATCATGTATGTTTTAGTATAAAAAGAACAGTAGAAGAAAATGAAACTAATGAAATCTATTTTCTTTCTGTATGCTTTGTCATGAATACAAAATCAGTTTCCAATTCAATTGTTAACATGGTATCGGAGCATGGTTTCTACTCCGCATAAAGCTCTTACAAAACAATGACAGACGGTTCGCCAAAGGAAGACTCAGGAAAAATCATTGTCGTTGCCGTTCCCACTTACAATCCATTGCGCTTAGCAGGGCATGATGCACCAAACCAAATACTGGTCACCAGCTTGTTTAACAACAGAAATTACCGAAGCTGGAGACAAGCAATGGAATTAGCCGTGGACTCCAGAATGAAACTTGGTTTCATTAATGGACAAGTAGCTTCACCAGAGTCTGGAAAACCAGAATATCCACTTTGGAAATCCGTGGACTCCGTGGTGCGTTCTTGGCTCTTAAATGCAATTACTCCTGAATTTTCAGAGTCCTTCATATACACCACAAACGCTCATTCGATTTGGAAAGAAGTAGAGGAACAGTTTTCAGAAGCAAGTGGCCCATTATTCTCCAAGTTACAGCGTGAGATCAGCACCACCCTACAAGGAAACATGAGCGCCACATTATACTTCAACAAACTGAGCAAACTCTGGGAGGAACTGAGTAGAATTTTACCGATAGCAGTTTGTAACTGTGAGGCCAACAGGACATGCACCTGCAATGTCGGAAAGAAAAACATTGAACGGGAAAACTTTATCAAAGTAACACAATTCCTTGGAGGATTGCATGAATGTTACGGAGGAGTTGTCAACCAGATCCTGATGATGGAGCTAGTGCCGCTCCTGAGCAAAGCTTTCGCCATGATATGCAAAATCGAACAACAAAATGAGAATCAAATTGCGACTGAAGTAAGTGTGGCAATGGCTATTAAAACAAGTCAGACACAAAACAAAACCACTACATGGAACTCAAATGCTCGAAAGGAACACAATGGATCAAAGCAGCCGAATTGGGAAGTGAAGATATGTAAAAAATGCAACAAAGGGGACACATCACTGATGATTGCTTCCTAATCAAAGGAATTCCATAATGGTATAAGCAACTGCGAAAAACACAAGGAAAGGGAATTCCAAAGGAATATGCTAACCTGACAACAACAACACCCTTAGATGAATGCGATGGAGAAACATCCAAAAGTGCTGAGGATGTAGAAGCTGTGAATTTCGTGGGTCACCTCGACTTTGCAGGTAACTCAAATGTTTTATCTAACCATTGCATATTCTCACAAACAGGTCTGAGTTCTTGGATTATAGACACTGGTGCTACAAACCATATGTGCAATAATCCCTCCTTATACTCGACTTCTGAAATCTTGAATAAAACACTCCATATAGTTCTCCCTAATGGTAGAATCCAATCAGTTAACCGAAAGGGAACCATCTTCCTTAGTCATAATATCATATTACATGATGTGCTTTATGTGCCATCTTTCAAATTCAATCTGCTTTCAGTTTCAAAACTCACCCATACTAACCAAGTTTCTTTTCTCTTCTCTGCAACTAAATGTGACATACAGGACCTGAAGAATTCTAAGATCTTAGCCACTGCAGAGATCAAACAACGACTGTATGTTTTTGACTCCTCTACCTTTTGTATCCAACCAAGGCCACCTGGACCCATGGAAGAAATGACTCATCATAGATGTCTTAATTCCAATGCTTTTGTAAACATTTCAAATGATTCTCCTATCTTATTGGATATATCAAAAGAAGCCTTTTGGTTGTGGCATTCACGATTAGGACACCCGAATCACAAAGTTCTTGAAACCCTCTCCAAACGACATAATCTGGACACAAAAGAACCTTGTGATGCATGTAATTTGGGAAAAATGCACATATTGCCATTTCATAAAAGTTCAATTCGTAGTCAAACGACCTTTGAACTCATCCATATCGACCTCTCGGGACCTTATCAAAATCCTAGTTTACAAGGGGTTCGGTATATGCTAACTATAGTCGATGATTATAGTCGGGGGGTGTGGACATACTTGATGAATGGAAAAGACGAAACTAAAACCATACTAGCCTCCTTTCTGAAAATGGTCAATGTCCATTTTTCAAGTCAAGTTCGTACAATTCGAACCGATAATGGGAGAGAGTTCCTAAACCATCAATGCCTTAACATGTTCCAAACCAATGGTGTAATTCATCAAATGAAGACTGCCTACACACCCTAGCAAAATGGGGTGGTAGAACGAAAACATAGACATTTGGTCGAAATGGCTAGAACGCTGTTGCTCCATGCATCTCTACCCAATTCCTTTTGGGGAGAAGCACTCTTAACAGCGACTTACTTGATAAATCGAACACCCTCCCCTCTGCTCAACTGGGAATCCCCTTTCAACCGACTATACAAAAAGGATCCAAGCTACTCCCACCTTGGAACTTTTGGATGTCTAGTGTACGTAACCAACAACAACCACACAGAGATAAACTAGATGCACGTGGAATAAAATGCATGTTTCTAGGTTATTCTCAAGACCGAAAAGCTTACCGAATGTTCGACCTCGAAAACAAAAGATTGATTTTCTCCCGCGACGCCAAGCTCTATGAGGACCATTTCCCTTATCAGGCGCACACTAGAATGGAATCACATTCATCTCAGTGTCTACCTATGATCCCTGATCAAAATCTAGAGAACTTCCACACATCGCCTGTAATAAATTTTGAAACCCTCAAACTCGCTGCTCCAATTGAAAATAACCCGATTGAGGATGTGCTCATGGAAGAAGCATGTGACCAACCAGCTTCTAATCCCCCGCCTGAGACATTCTTGAGAAGGAGTCAACGTGAGTCAAGACCACCTAAATGGCTGCTGGAATACGCAGCCAACGCTCAAATTGCTCCAAAAAATCCAACCTCATACACACCTCCAGCTTATCCATTCATTCATGAACCGAACCTACCAATTGCACATATGGCTCTCTTGGCAACAATGGATGCAATCAAAGATCCTCAGACCTATGAGAAAGCAAGGAAACACGATCACTAGAACATGGCCATGAAGGAGGAGTTACAAGCGCTTGAGCAGAATAAAACATGGGAGTTTATGCAACTTCCGTCCAACAAAAGAGCGATAGGGTGCAAATGAGTGTACAAAACGAAAGTGCATGCAGACGGATCTATCTCTAAGCACAAAGCAAGACTCGTGGCCAAGGGATACAATCAAATCGAGGGGCTTGATTATAATGATAACTTCTCTCCAGTAGCAAAACAAGTCACAATTCGATTGATGATTGCGTTGGCAGCAGCTTATGGATGAGAATTGCATCAATTGGACGTGAACAACACATTCTTGCATTGATACTTAGAAGAGGAAGTCTACATGGATTGCCCGAAGGGAGTGGAGTCATCACCTCCAGGTATGGTCTGTAAGCTGAATCGTTCTTTGTATGGGTTGAAACAGGCTTCGCGGCAGTGGAACATTGAGCTCACTGGAAGCTTGCTATCATATGGATTCCGGCAATCAAAACATGATCATTGCTTATTCATAAAAAGAGAAGGGGACAACTTGTTGGCTCTGGCAGTGTACGTGGATGATGTTCTATTGATGAGTAAGGATGTAGAGCACATGAAGGCAGTAAAGAGGTATCTCGATATCACTTTCAGTATCAAAGACTTGGGAAAAGACATTTACTTTCTTGGGCTGGAAATCAATCGATCAGACAGAGGAATATTTATAAATCAACAGAGGTATATCCTGGATATCATCCATGATGTGAAGTTAGATGGGGCGAAGCCTGTAAATGTTCCTTTACCACCAGGATTGAGACTAAAGGAAGAAGACTTTGATCTGCTGATCCATCCAGAACAATATAGAAGGTTAGTGGGTCGACTTTTATACCTTAGCTTCTCCCGGCCAAATATTGGATACGCAACGCAGCAACTGAGCCAGTTCATGCAAAGACCTGCCAAGGCTCACTCGGAAGCAACGCACCACGTCGTCAAGTATCTCAAGGGGACTCCAGATATAGGACTCTTCTATGAGAGGGGACCAGACTTAACTATCCAGGGATTTTACAATGCGGATTGTGCATCATATATGGATACAAGGAGATCATTTACTGGATACGGGATCGTGCTTGGGCGTTCATTGATCTCTTGGAAAACAAAGAAACAAGCAACGGTTTCCCGTTCCATAGCGGAAGCGGAATATCGAAGCATGGGAGCTCTGGTATGTGAACTAAAGTGGATATGCTATTTGCTAAAGGATTTTCAGGTGTGTTTTGCATTGCCGATTGAAGTATTATGTGACAATAAGGCAGCTATTCAAATTACGTCAAACCCGATATTTCATGAACGAACCAAACACCTGGAAGTCGACTGTCATCTGGTAAGGGATCAATATAAGGAAAGATTCATAGAGTTGATGCATGTCAAAATGATGGAGCGACCGGCAGATGTTTTTACAAAACCATTACCAATTAAGGGACTATGTGACTGCATGCATAAATTGGGAATTCAGGAAAGGATGACATTCCAACGTGAGGGGAGGATGTGAAGAAAATATCCACGTTGGATCAACCAACCAGAATCTAAAGAACAGAATGATGATTAAGATATGGAGACTTGAACACATAAGAACAGATGAGTAGATTACCCAACCTTGTAGTTAGTATATTCAATTATGATCATGTATGTTTAGTATAAAAGGAACGGTAGAAGAAGATGAAACTAATGAAATCTATTNTATTAATAAAAAATTTCGAAGTCTCATCATTGTAGCCAAAGCATTATTGATGTTCCCATTTGTGCATAAAATGAATGTATTAAGCAAGTGAAAGTACTTAGTCGATCACCCATATTCATTTTGGTTAAATGGGCTTGACAATCTCACGGTTGACAAATTCCAAACATAAGATAGATAAAGTATAATTGCATTGAAACAACCTATGAAACCAAGTTGCATAAAATCTCTACATGTTCCATAAATCCAGCTCTCTTTGTTCATTTGAAGCAAATGCTATTTTATCCAAAGCTTTATATTTTCATGTTAAGTAGCATTGTATTAAATCTTGTAATTGTTTTCAATTCAAACTGTTGTTTTATGTTCTATCTTCTTCATTGGATCAAGAGTAAATTAGCATTTATGCTGATTTATTAATTAAGTTGATTGACCATAACACTGAAGAGTGTTTAATGCTCAACTTCAACTTTTAACACAACAACATTTACAAAGATATTTGTTGGAATTTGTCTCACATCGGAAAAAGAAGTGAGATCGATTAGGTTTATAAAGAGGAATTCTTATCACATATTGATTTGATCAAGTCTTTTAAATGTGTGAGTTCATTCCCTTAATCTCGTTCGTTCATATTTCCCCGTCGTCATTTTGGCCATACTCTATAATTTTGATATGGTATCGGAGCTGGTTCGGTTCATTTCAAATCGAAATCTTATAGTTGGACTTGAGGGGAGTGTTGGAATTTGTCCAACATCGGAAAAATAAGTAGGATTGATTAGGTTTATAAGGAGGAATTCCTATCATATATTGACTTGATCAAGTCTTTTAAATGTGTGTGTTCCTTCCCTTAATCCATTTTGTTCATACTTCCCCGTCGTTATTTCGACCAGACTCTATAATTTCCATAATATTCCTACACACAGTTGTAATCTTGATGACCATGATAGCATTTGGAGTAACTATTTGATATAAAATTTGAATCATTCTCCCTCAGGTATTGGAGCCGCTTGAATAGGGATCATAGCCCTCATCCTCCTGAGTAATGAGTCGTGGATAATCTAGGCTCAATTCGGGTTGCATATCATACTGATATTCTTGCCGTTCTCCTTTTTAGTCACTTGTCTATGCTTGGGTTGTTGGGGATTGAACACGTGTGTGAACAATCTCGATAGATTAAGTAGAACCCGAGAATTAAAGCAAAGAGAAAAACAACGACACAAGAAATTAACGTGGAAACCCGGAAAGGGAAAAAACCACGTGATCGGTGGAAATGGCCAAATTCACTATCACTTGAGAAGATTACAACACACACACACGAAGAGGAAAAACTTGGAATACAAGAGTATTGAAGTTGTTGTGCTAATGACAATGAACCATAGGACCCCTTTATATAGATGATGTGGTTGAAATATTAAGGCAATAAACAAATATTCCCAATATTTGATCATATCTCCATATATGATTATCCATAATCAAATCATATATATGCGTCTATATATACTGATTTGATGTGATCTTATTTCCTTCAATATCTTCTTCCATAACTACCGATATCTTAGACTAGTGGGCCCCACCATATCTCAGTTCGGTCCCCGACCGATTGCCTCCATCTCATATCTTCAGTCCTCGGTCCTCGACCCCGATCACTTCGGTCCCGTTGCCATCTTCGGTATTGTGTACTTCGGTCTTCACCCGTTTGGTACCAATACCGACCATCATATCTTCCATGTGTGCCCCGATCGACCACATTGCCGATCATCATCCAAGTGTGACCGATCGATACCAATATCGATCTCCACACCTAACAATCTCCCACTTGGAGATCGATAATACATCTTCTCTTGATAGTCCCTACTCACCAACTCACTTGGTGAGACCAACTAGAGCTACGCACAACTCTAGTTTCGCCAGTGACTACCCTCGTCACTAGATCGATCCCTTGATCAATCTCCACCAGAAAATTCTGGAGCCACACCATCTCCTTTCCTGCTTCGAAACAGCACACGCTTGCAATTTTGGCTTCCAACAGCTGTACCACGGACTGTCTTCAGATCTTACCGATCGGTACCCATGACTGATCGGTACACATACCGACCATCATCCGATCTCTCTGATCGACACCCATGTCGATCATCTCCTAAGTATAGCCGATCGTCAATCGATCCCCATACTTAGCAATCTCCTTCAGTCGTCATCTACGTACCCTGTTAGGACGATCGGTCCTCTGCAACACAGCTCCCGCATAGATGTCTCGTAGCAATCAGAGCACTGCATCCCAATGCTCCTTTCCAGTTCAACATGAACCTGCTCACGACTCCCACTCCAAGGGAAATGTCTGGTCTCGCACAGACCACGTCATACATCTTTGTCGACCGCTGAAGAGTANTGCTTGACCGGTCCCAGGTCCTTCATCTCGAATGCTTCGGACAGCTCCCACTTGACTTGTTTTATCTCCTCCATGTTACCCCCTGCGATCAACATGTCATCGACATATAGTAGAAGGATTATGTATGTCCCTTTGCCCCATCGGAGATAACAACAGTTGTCTGTCTCGCATCTTTTGAATCCTCGTTCGGTCATTAGGGAGTCAAACTTTAAATACTATTGCCGAGGAGCTTGTTTCAACCCATACAAGCTCTTTACCAATTTGCAGACTAGATTTTCTTTACCATGCGCCTTAAACCCCTCAGGTTGTGCATGTAAATCTCTTCCTCCAAATCACCGTGAAGGAAGGCCGTCTTCACATCCATCTGCTCAAGATGGAGATTCTCCGCAGCCACTATACTCAAAATCACCCTGATCGTCGTCATCTTGACGACCGGTGAGAATACCTCGGAATAGTCAATTCCCTTCTTCTGCAAGAATCTTTTGACCACTAGTCTCGCCTTGTAACGTTTGGACCCATCTGCCTCCTGCTTTACTCTGAAGACCCATCTATTGAGTAAGGCCCGATGTCCCCTCGGCAATTCAGTCAAGACTCAAGTCTTCTTCTTTGACAGGGACGCTATTTCGTCCTCCATGGCAAGCTCCCACTTTTCCTGCTCACGAGACTAAATAGCCTCTCGGAAATTCTCTGGCTCGCCATCATCAGTCAGCAATATATGATACATGGCAGGAGTGTAACGATCGGGTGATCTCCTCTCCCTGGTTGACCGCCTCAACACAATAGTGACTTCTTCGACATTGTCATCTGTCACTTGGTCTTCATTCTGCTGATCGGTATCGGACCGATCAGACTGAGATTCTGACTCCTCGTCAGAAGTGATACCGATCGGCTCATCCGATCGGTCCGGAGGTCCACTGCTCCCACTTGATGGTATCACCACTATGACCTCGGAAGACTTCTCCTTAGCATTTGTGATAGCATCTTTGTAAAGTTGATCTTCGTTGAAAGTCGCGTCGACCGATCTAATTATTTTTCTCCCTTCGGTCCAGAACCGATAACCAAAATAATTAATTCCATAACCAACGAAAACAGTCTTTACAGCTTTAGCATCAAGTTTATCCCTCTACTCAAGGTCTATGTGGACATACGCAATGCAACCGAACACTTTGAGATGATCCAGCTTCACCTTCTTCCCAGTCCACTTCTCTTCGGGCAACTCGCAATCCAGTGGTACCGATGGACTCCGATTGATCAGGTATGCTGCCGTACTCACAGCATCTGCCCAGAAGGTCTTTGGTAGACCAGCGTGCAATCTCATCGATCGGGCACGCTCATTCAACGTTCGGTTCATTCGTTCGGCAACTCCATTCTGCCTTGGCTTGTTCGGGACCGATCGCTCCAGCTTAATACCATTGGCCAAAGAGTAGTTTCTGAACTCCTCCCCATCATACTCTCCTCCATTGTCTGATTTTAGACACTTCAACTTGGTTCCAGCCTCGAGCTCCACCTATGCTTTTCACCTTTTGAATGTCTCGAACACATCAAATTTATTCCTTAGAAAATAAACACATACCTTACGGGTACAGTCGTCAATGAAGGTAACGTAGTACTTCGAGCCTCCAACGGACTCGACCGGTGCCATACCCCACACATCGGTATGCACGAGTTCCAGCTTGCTGGTTTTCCGATCCCGCTTCACCTTCATAAAGGTTACTCTCCTCTGCTTGCCAAGCACACAATCTTCACAGAACCCAACCTCTTTGTCCTCAAAGGTCGGTAATAAGCCTTTCCGGGCCATGATCTTCATGCCCTTCTCACTCATGTGGCCAAGGCGATCGTGCCACATCTTCAGCAACCTCCTTCGGTCCTCCGTGGATCGGTCCCCATCTGGCCCGATCGGTTTCTCCACGTACAGAGTTCCCGACTTGATTCCTTTAGCAATAACCAAAGCCCCTTTGGTCACTCTCCACCGATCGCTCCCGAAAGACGTTCGGTACCCCTTGGAATCCAACTGTCCGACCGATATCAGGTTCTTACTCAGTCCGAGTATATACATCACATCCTCCAAAGTCCAACAGTAACCATTTGAGGATCGAATCGGTATATCACCCCGACCTGTGATCTCCAGGAACTTCCCATCGGCAAGATAAACCTTCCCGAAATTCCCTGCTTTGAAAGACTTAAACAACTTCTGGTTAAAACAGGAGTGAAAGGATGCACCTGAGTCAACCACCCATGACTCAACTGGACTCTCGAGACAGAGTACAAGTGCATCGTCAGATTCAGCCACTACCGATGCTGAATTCTCCTCCGTCTTCGGCTCTTTGCATTCCCTGCGGAAGTGTCCATTTTTCCCGCAATTCCAGCAATCGGGATCCCCCCGATTCTTTGACTTTCCCCGATTCCTCGATCCAGCCCTGCCCTTGCCATTCTGCCCTGGGTTATTCTTCTGACCCCTGGAAGAATATGCCACCAATGCATTACTTTTGGTATCTCCCTTATGCTCCCGTCTCAATTCTTCACTGATGAGTCGAGCCCGCACATCATCGAAATTGAGTTTCCCAGTTTGACTACTGATAATATCAACCGCCGTTGACCAGCTTTCGGGCATGGTACCAAGAACGGCATCGGCCTACGTGTCATCATCCATAACATGTCCAGCCAGCAACAACTGGTCTGTAAGATTGCAGAAATCATTCAGATGTTCTGCAACCGAGGCACCCTCTCCCATCGTCATGGTATACAACTGCCGTATCAAGAGCACACGATTTGTCGATGAAGGCCGCTCGTACATATCGGACAGCGCCTTCATCATACAGTGAGTCGTCGTATGTTTGTTGTAGTTAAACGCCATCTTCTTCGACAACGATAGTAGAACGATCGCCAACGCCTTGCGATCCAATTTCTGTCAATCTGCATCCTCCATCTTTGCCGGCTTCTTTTCTTCCAATGCTCCCCCTAGATCATTCCTATAAAGGGTATTGCGGTTTTGCATTTTCCAATAGACAAAATCAGATCCGCCAAACATCCTTAGGCTTCCCTTATCGTCACCCATCGCCGATTGCACCACTACTACCCCACAGCCACCACCAATTTTTGGGGATTGAACACGTGTGCGTACAATCTCGATAGATTAAGTAGAACCCGAGAATTAAAGCGAAGAGAAAAACAACGACACAAGAAATTAACGTGGAAAGCCGGAAAGGGAAAAAACCACGTGACCGGTGGAAACGGCCAAATTCACTATCACTTGAGAAGATTACAACACACACACACGAAGAGGAAAAACTTGGAATACAAGAGTATTAAAGTTGTTGTGCTAATGACAATGAACCCTAGGACCCCTTTATATAGATGAGGTGGCTGAGATATTAAGGCAATAAACAAATATTCCCAATATTTGATCATATCTCCATATATGATTATCCATAATCAAATCATATATAATCGTCCATATATACTGATTTGATATGATCTTATTTCCTTCAATATCTCCTTCCATAACTGCCGATATCTTAGACCAGTAGGCCCCACCATATCTCAGTTCGGTCCCCGACCGATTGCCTTCATCTCATATCTTCAGTCCTCGGTCCTCGACGTGCTTCGGTCCTCGACCCCGATCACTTCGGTCCCGTTGTCATCTTCGGTATTGCGAACTTCGGTCTTCACCCATTCGGTACCAATACCGACCATCCTGTCTTCCATGTGTGCCCCAATCGACCACATTGCCGATCATCATCCAAGTGTGATCGATCGATACCAATATCGATCTCCACACCTAACATGGGTGTGCAGTGCATCATGGCTAGTCTAAAGATAAGAGGAAAAGGAACTGAAATCAACATTCAAAGTACGGAAATATTTTGGAGTTAAAAGCATTAGAGAACGCAGAAAGAGAAACTAGACTATGATATGAGATCCTCAAAGTATATAGTTTTTTCTTATTTCGAGAAGATTCTTACATTTCCTCCGAAATTGGACTTTCGCTCATATCTTTACTCAGAATTCATGTTTTTATATCGGTCTCTATGCCAATAATCGAGCTGTATCGGTATTTTTACCAATATCGGGTCCGAACCCGGGTTTTTCTAGGTCGACCCGAAAAAAATAAAATTAATTTTTTTATACCGGTTCGGACCGTACGAAATTCCTGACCGATATGCAATGTTTTCTTATCGGTATCGGTATTTTTTGCTCGGTAACGATATTTTTTTTCCTACCGCCCGATACCTGATATTAGGGTCGATTTTCGAGTTTTTTCGGATCGGACTCTAAAAAACTAATTAAATATTAAGTTTTTAAAAAATAAAATAAAATTGGTACCGACTGGTATTTCATCCGGTATACCGATCGTACCGCTCATACCGATCCGGACAGGTACGTGATTTCGAACCGGTATGAAAACATTACTGGTATGAAAGCATTGTTCAGAATGGAATAATGGCACAATTATGGATGGAATGATAAATTGGTTTATTTCTTAGTTGTGATGTCCCGAGACGACGGGGAGCGTACCGCACCCACGTCCGACGCGGCCCGACATGCATACAACGCGCCCGATGCGTCTAAATATATATTTTTTATTTTTATTTTTAAAAATATTTTATAAAATATATTTTTGTGATTATTTTTTAAAAGATTTCTTTAATATTACATATTACTTTGTTATATTATCTTATAATTTTGAATTGTTAAATCTTAGAATCAATAACATAATTCTTATCATTTTTTTATGCTTAAATTAATATTTTTTAACTAATAAATATTACAAAAATACATTTTAATTATATTTATTTCTTAAACATTACATATTTAATCGATTTTCATAGTTTAAAAACTTATATGTTATAATTATCTTAATTCTAAAGTTCTATATTTCTTATTTTTATCTTTTATTTAATATATAAAATATCAATTTTTATATAGCATATTAAAAATTATTATTGTAAAATTTCCTTATCCTATTTATTGTAAAAATTATTATTTAAGAATTTTTTTATTATAATTTATTATTTATAATAAAAAAACAAATATATATTTATATTTTAGACGCGTCGAAAACCTGACACCTCTATTATTGTCGTGTCGACGTATTCGCTTCGGCGCGTCAATGTATCCGTGTCGGCGCACCGAAACATCATAGTTTCATAGTTTATAGCTTTAGAACTTTGTTAAATTGACAACAATCGAACGAGAATAAAAACATGTAATTTATCACTCTACAAAAATATCATAATCTTTGTTCCAAGGATCCTTCTCTTTTGGATCAATAATAAGCTTTTTCGCACTCATCTCATCCTCATATGAGATATTCAATATTTTTTATACTGTATAAAATTCATAGGTGAAATAAATGAATTAAAGGCATGCTGCATATTGTAACATGAAAAACTTTGAAAATTTAGAGTATGATCATTAAAACACAGTTGCAAGAAATCAATCACATCGAGTATCTTTGTCTTTCTTTTACAAACTTTTTCTCAAGGCAAATTTTAGCAATTCCATTGAAATCAATTCATCAACTACTTTCACTATTTCTTGAAAAATAAATAGAGCTCCAAAAAATTAAGGTGGGTAGAAACAACAATACTGGAGATTTGAACAAAAAAATACCAAGGAAAACCCCGACCACATTGATGATTTTAAACATAATAATATTTCTATTTGTCTCATTTGAATTATATGATTTCCAATCATATTTACACACCTTTGCCATCACAATGCAAAAAATAACCGGTTGATCATCCTCGATTGCTCTATTAAACAAAAAAAGTCCTTATAAATTACAATTACACATTGAGGAAAAATATATAGTTACTATATGTGTCTATCAAAAGAACCTAGCACTCAAGTAATGAGATTAAAACAACATGTTACGTGAGATATTTATGATAAACAAGCAAATAATTGAATATAAAAACAAAAGTATAGAGTAATTGATGCTAGACCAAAGATGACAAGCATTCAATAGTATGTACCTTCAACTTTCTCTACAACATCTAACTTTTTGTCTATTTCACTTATCACTTTGTTCTACCCTTATCATTCCCCTCATGCTTTAACTTTACTGTTGCCGAGAGTAACATGCTCGGTGCATATCGCGCCCAAGCCAACCGTTAGCTGTTGGATGACTCGACGGGCCATATGCTTCCCTTCCCCGGGTGGGTACTCAGGCGCTACCTCTTTTTCCACCAGGATCCGTTCTGCCCTTTTCGTACACGTCTTTCCATCTTTGGAACTTATCGTTACCTTCATCAGGCATGCCCTTCCTTTGGCAAATCGTGTACTAGGCAAGATGCCGGGTTCGGTCGGACGGTCCATCCTTCCTCACCCCGAGTCTTATTAACATTTATCTCGTTCATTCGTGTCTTTTTCTTTCTTCTTTATTAACCCAATCCCGATCCCTAAGTCTGAACATTCCCTTACTATATTGTGTTCACTCCGCTTACCGTTTGCTTTCATTTGTTATAATCCTCCCGTGCTTCCCTGCATTTCGTAACACATCTTAGTTACCCGAATTCCGACGTGATCATTTTATTGTTAACTATGTGATTACCGTAGACCCTATGCGTCCTTTTCCTCCCACGATGTGACGTTGAAACGCAATGAAAACACTCAAACTTAGTATTTCCGCGATAATTCACTTATTCCTCGAAATTTGCGATAATTTTGTGTTGGTATTAGGATTCGCGATAATTTTGCACTGGGGCTAGGATTCACGATAATTTTACACTTCAAGCATTTTCGCAACAATTTTGTTCTTCCCCCATTTCCGCGATAATTTTGTACATGATAATTTTCGCGATAAATTTCAACAGAAACGTTTTCGCGACAATATTTGCCTTTCCCAAAAACCGCGATAATTTTCCAACGTGTGCAAATTCGCGACATTTTATCGCTGCCCAAATTTTCGTGACAATTTCCGGATTTTTGTGGCTTAATGATAATTAACTCGTTTTTGGGCCTCCCCACTCATATTTATAGACATCTTAACTTTTCTAATTCACACTTTAACCCCTCATTCTTTTCATTTTGACCCTTCCTTTAGCTTTTTCTTTACTTTTCTATTTTTCGTTTCCTTTTACGTTCTTTCATTCCCGTATCCCTCGTTATTCCTTGTCTAGACTTTACCGCTATATTCCCTACTATATGTTCCATCATACCTTTTTCCTGGCTATTACATCATTCCCTACTTATTTTGAGTTTCATCCCGAAACTCGTGAGTACCAATCTTCCATTAACTCCGGCGCTCTTTGTGTAATCTATCATTCTGTTTCCCATGTAGCTTCCCTCTCTCATTGATTTTGATATGTTGATTTTAAATTTCAAAAGTACAACGGTGTTGTGGTATGAAAATCGGGGGTACCAACAGTCGTCCGGTTCGTTGCAAGATGAACTCGGTTTTAATTTGTTTATTTTGGGGGGGGAAACGATTATGAATAAAAAGAAAAAGAACACGGCAAAAATAGAGTGGAAAACCCCTGGAAAATGGTAAAAAAACTATTTGACTAAGAGCTAGAAATGCGCTTAGTCGATTCACTAATCAAGCCGTTTATTACAACATGCGATGGTTAATTCCAAAGCCACAAGGAAAATGAAGAGCTCAAGAAGATATAGCAAGGGCCGATAGGGAATCCTTTTCTCCGTTTCCGAAGTATTCCTTTTATATACCTCCCTATCTGTGTGAATACTAGAGTGTCGTTTTGCACTAACCAATCCATTCCTAGTATGTCATCGAATCCCATATCCCCTAACTCAATCAAATCTGCCTCTGTTCACACTGTGTCCACTTCCACCGTGCATCCTATATAGATTCTATTTGCCTCCATGGCTTCGGATCCCGGTGTTTTTACTTTGATTTTAGCGTTACTTCCCATTATCCCAAACTGTTTCGCTAACTACTCCGACACAAACGAATGTGTCGCCCCACAATCAAATAATACGAAAGCTGTAAAGCCGTTAATAAGTAGTGTACCTACCACAATGTCTTCAGCCTCCGAGGCATGTTCCTTGTTTACAGCGAACACTCGAGCATTTCCAGTAATCCTTTCCATTGCCTTGTTTTCGGTTACCCCGGTTTCGATCCTCCTCCTCTTCGGGCAATCTTTGGCAAAGTGTCCTTCCTGGCCGCACTTGAAACAACTGTTGGTTCCTGCTCGGCATTCTCCAAAATGGTTCTTCCCGCATTTGGCGCACGCCGGCCTGAACGGGGGTCCTTGTGCCGATCCGAAACTCTCCGTAGTCATCTTTACTTTCCACTCTCCCCGTCCCTGAACTTCGTTCCTCGCAGAGCTTCTGGTGCGTTCCTTATCCATTCTCCCCAATCCTCCATCTACTCGGATTGCCGCCGCCACTAACTCGAGAATTCTTCGTCGTCGCGGCCATACATAGTTAGTTTCACCTTTTCATTAAGCCCTTCTGTAAAGCGGTGCATCTTTTCATGTTCACTCCGCATGATCTTGGGGGCGTACCTGCCTAGTTCTATGAATTCCTGCATGTACTCCATTACGGGGCGGTTTCCTTGAGTCAATCTGTCAAACTCGGCCCTCTTATCTTTCTTAAGTCCTTTCGGCACGTAGTAATCCAAGAACGCATTCTTAAACTTCTCCCAAGAGATGGGTCCATCCTTCAGTAGTGAGGCCGACACGCTCCCCCACCATCGGGCAGTGCTACCGTCGAACCATAGCGGGGCCAATCCTACCCTAAGCTCCTCTGGGGCTTCGATCAGCTCGAACTTCTCCTCAAGGCAGATAATCCACGCCTCCGCGTCCCCCATCTTATCCCCCGTGAAACTGTTCATCCCAGCCATCTTTAATGCCTCGTTGTAATACATTCTACCCTTTTCGGGTCTTGCCACTGGTTCCATTTGCACGGAGTTTCCCCTCTCCGTCTGTCCCTGTCTTATTGCGCTAACTAGGGAACTCGCTATGTTTTGGAACATATCCCTGAGACTTTCCTGGTTAAACGTGAGAGGCGTCGATGAATCCGCAACTGGAGTCTCTGTTGCCGGTGCCTGTTCTGATGCATTGCTATCCTCCTCTCGGTTTCCATGCGCTCTCGTCCTAGACGCCATTCCTACATTAAGCTTTCGTTATGTCTATGCCTACTCATGTCATATGTACATTCTATGCCCATCCCTTCCTATGGTCGGTTGTCCTCCTACGAGTTTCCTAGACTCTTCTACGTAGGACCACACCGTTACCGGTTTAGTAACGATGTTACGCTCTGATACCATTTTGTAACGACCCTAACTCGGGCCTAGCAGTTTTGGTGAAACGTGCTAAATAAAACGAAACGTTCGAATGTAAATTTAAAATATAGTTCGAAAACATTCAAGATTAACAACATAATTTAGAGTGTTCTCCAAAGACCGGACTCTATCACCGGACAACCGACGACCTCTTCCTCATGCCCTTCTCATACCTCGTCCGCGTCACCTACAAAATCTGTAAAGCGGTCACAATTTATTAAAGGAAACTTTACACACGCTACACATTATCTTTTCATTTCTTAATTAAACTGTACACCCACGCGTGAATCATTCTTTTTAACCGTTTTCTTATTTCCTTCTTCTTTTACCCTTATCATTCCCCTCATGCTTTAACTTTACTGTTGCCGAGAGTAACATGCTCGGTGCATATCGCGCCCAAGCCAACCGTTAGCTGTTGGATGACTCGACGGGCCATATGCTTCCCTTCCCCGGATGGGTACTTAGGCGCTACCCTTTTTCCACCCGGGTCCGTTCTGCCCTTTTCGTACGTATCTTTTCCTCTTTGGAACTTATCGTTCCCTTCATTAGGCNCATATGAGATATTAAATATTTTTATACTGTATAAAATTCATAGGTGAAATAAATGAATTAAAGGCATGCTGCATATTGTAACATGAAAAACTTTGAAAATTTAGAGTATGATCATTAAAACACAGTTGCAAGAAATCAATCACATCGAGTATCTTTGTCTTTCTTTTACAAACTTTTTCTCAAGGCAAATTTTAGCAATTCCATTGAAATCAATTCATCAACTACTTTCACTATTTCTTGAAAAATAAATAGAGCTCCAAAAAATTAAGGTGGGTAGAAACAACAATACTGGAGATTTGAACAAAAAAATACCAAGGAAAACCCCGACCACATTGATGATTTTAAACATAATAATATTTCTATTTGTCTCATTTGAATTATATGATTTCCAATCATATTTACACACCTTTGCCATCACAATGCAAAAAATAACCGGTTGATCATCCTCGATTGCTCTATTAAACAAAAAAAGTCCTTATAAATTACAATTACACATTGAGGAAAAATATATAGTTACTATATGTGTCTATCAAAAGAACCTAGCACTCAAGTAATGAGATTAAAACAACATGTTACGTGAGATATTTATGATAAACAAGCAAATAATTGAATATAAAAACAAAAGTATAGAGTAATTGATGCTAGACCAAAGATGACAAGCATTCAATAGTATGTACCTTCAACTTTCTCTACAACATCTAACTTTTTGTCTATTTCACTTATCACTTTGTTCTACCCTTATCATTCCCCTCATGCTTTAACTTTACTGTTGCCGAGAGTAACATGCTCGGTGCATATCGCGCCCAAGCCAACCGTTAGCTGTTGGATGACTCGACGGGCCATATGCTTCCCTTCCCCGGGTGGGTACTCAGGCGCTACCTCTTTTTCCACCAGGATCCGTTCTGCCCTTTTCGTACACGTCTTTCCATCTTTGGAACTTATCGTTACCTTCATCAGGCATGCCCTTCCTTTGGCAAATCGTGTACTAGGCAAGATGCCGGGTTCAGTCGGACGGTCCATCCTTCCTCACCCCGAGTCTTATTAACATTTATCTCGTTCATTCGTGTCTTTTTCTTTCTTCTTTATTAACCCAATCCCGATCCCTAAGTCTGAACATTCCCTTACTATATTGTGTTCACTCCGCTTACCGTTTGCTTTCATTTGTTATAATCCTCCCGTGCTTCCCTGCATTTCGTAACACATCTTAGTTACCCGAATTCCGACGTGATCATTTTATTGTTAACTATGTGATTACCGTAGACCCTATGCGTCCTTTTCCTCCCACGATGTGACGTTGAAACGCAATGAAAACACTCAAACTTAGTATTTCCGCGATAATTCACTTATTCCTCGAAATTTGCGATAATTTTGTGTTGGTATTAGGATTCGCGATAATTTTGCACTGGGGCTAGGATTCACGATAATTTTACACTTCAAGCATTTTCGCAACAATTTTGTTCTTCCCCCATTTCCGCGATAATTTTGTACATGATAATTTTCGCGATAAATTTCAACAGAAACGTTTTCGCGACAATATTTGCCTTTCTCAAAAACCGTGATAATTTTCCAACGTGTGCAAATTCGCGACATTTTATCGCTGCCCAAATTTTTTTGTGACAATTTCCGGATTTTTGTGGCTTAATGATAATTAACTCGTTTTTGGGCCTCCCCACTCCTATTTATAGACATCTTAACTTTTCTAATTCACACTTTAACCCCTCATTCTTTTCATTTTGACCATTCCTTTAGCTTTTTCTTTACTTTTCTATTTTTCGTTTCCTTTTACGTTCTTTCATTCCCGTATCCCTCGTTATTCCTTGTCTAGACTTTACCGCTATATTCCCTACTATATGTTCCATCATACCTTTTTCCTGGCTATTACATCATTCCCTACTTATTTTGAGTTTCATCCCGAAACTCGTGAGTACCAATCTTCCATTAACTCCGGCGCTCTTTGTGTAATCTATCATTCTGTTTCCCATGTAGCTTCCCTCTCTCATTGATTTTGATATGTTGATTTTAAATTTCAAAAGTACAACGGTGTTGTGGTATGAAAATCGGGGGTACCAACAGTCGTCCGGTTCGTTGCAAGATGAACTCGGTTTTAATTTGTTTAATTTGGGGGGGAAAACGATTATGAATAAAAAGAAAAAGAACACGGCAAAAATAGAGTGGAAAACCCCTGGAAAATGGTAAAAAAACTATTTGACTAAGAGCTAGAAATGCGCTTAGTCGATTCACTAATCAAGCCGTTCATTACAACATGCGACGGTTAATTCCAAAGCCACAAGGAAAATGAAGAGCTCAAGAAGATATAGCAAGGGCCGATAGGGAATCCTTTTCTCCGTTTCCGAAGTGTTCCTTTTATATACCTCCCTATCTGTGTGAATACTAGAGTGTCGTTTTGCACTAACCAATCCATTCCTAGTATGTCATCGAATCCCATATCCCCTAACTCAATCAAATCTGCCTCTGTTCACACTGTGTCCACTTCCACCGTGCATCCTATATAGATTCTATTTGCCTCCATGGCTTCGGATCCCGGTGTTTTTACTTTGATTTTAGCGTTACTTCCCATTATCCCAAACTGTTTCGCTAACTACTCCGACACAAACGAATGTGTCGCCCCACAATCAAATAATACGAAAGCTGTAAAGCCGTTAATAAGTAGTGTACCTACCACAATGTCTTCAGCCTCCGAGGCATGTTCCTTGTTTACAGCGAACACTCGAGCATTTCCAGTAATCCTTTCCATTGCCTTGTTTTCGGTTACCCCGGTTTCGATCCTCCTCCTCTTCGGGCAATCTTTGGCAAAGTGTCCTTCCTGGCCGCACTTGAAACAACTGTTGGTTCCTGCTCGGCATTCTCCAAAATGGTTCTTCCCGCATTTGGCGCACGCCGGCCTGAACGGGGGTCCTTGTGCCGATCCGAAACTCTCCGTAGTCATCTTTACTTTCCACTCTCCCCGTCCCTGAACTTCGTTCCTCGCAGAGCTTCTGGTGCGTTCCTTATCCATTCTCCCCAATCCTCCATCTACTCGGATTGCCGCCGCCACTAACTCGAGAATTCTTCGTCGTCGCGGCCATACATAGTTAGTTTCACCTTTTCATTAAGCCCTTCTGTAAAGCGGTGCATCTTTTCATGTTCACTCCGCATGATCTTGGGGGCGTACCTGCCTAGTTCTNTCGAGGAGCGTTGGCCAAAAATACACGGCTCTGATAAAGAGATGATATAAAGATCGGGCCTCGGAGTGTATACCGCATATTCCCTCATGAACATAAATCATGACGGCCTCAGCCTCGACTGGGGATAATCATCACAAGAGCGGTCCTTCAAAACTCTTCTTAAATAATAGCCCGTCATTTAAAACATATCGCTTAGCCCGGGTCTCAACTTTCCTGGCCTTAGATGCGTTTTCAGGCAGATGGCCATTGGTCAAATATTTGATAAAAAGGTCCATCCACGTGAGTTCCCCTGGAGAGTCAATAGCGTTGATATTCAAGCCTTGGAGTTCGTGGCATAAAGCCCCAACTTCTTCAATCGACTGTTTGGTCACGAGATATCTCGATCGAAGGTCGGTCCTGAATGTGAACCGATACGGTGCCTGGTCCAATATTTGGTAGGCCTGCGGCCAGTCTTGCCAATGAATCGGCCACTTTGTTTTGTTCACTAGTCACATGGTCAAGTGAGAACTCGCTGAACTTTCTTGACAACTACAGAACCTTTGCATGATATAATTTCATCGTTGGCTCATGTGTTTCAAATCTTCATGCGATTTGTTCTACCACCAACTTAGAGTCTGAGAACATTCGCACTTTAGCAACTCCCATCTTTCGGGCTAAGGTCATCCTCAAACACACGGCCTCGTATTCAACCACGTTATTTGTCCCAGAGAATAAGAGCTTAACCGTGGAATGGTTAACGTCGCATTGAAGCGTAGTAAGGGTAATGCCCGCTACTTTTCCTCCGAAGGTCGATCCATCAACATAGATGACCCATCGATCGTCCTCTTGGTTTATAAATATGGCTGATCGGGTCATTTCGACCATGAAATCCACGAGAACCTGAGTCTTGATCGCCCTTCGGGGCACGAATTCCAGATACATGGAGCTGATCTTGATTTTCCACTTTTCCAATCTTTCGTTGGAATCTGCCTAACTCAGAACTGCCTCTAGAGGCTGATCAGTATAAACATAAACCTTTCGGCCTTCAAAATAATATTTCAGCTTGGATATAGCTTTCTGCAACGCCAACATGAACTTTTCCAAGGTAGTATCTGATTTCGGCTGATACCATGGAGTGGCTCACGTAATAAACAGGTCGGTGAACGTCATCCCCAATGGTAACTAGAGCTACGGTGACTGCGGCCTCTGATACGGCAAGATACAATTCTAAAGGTTTATGACAAGTCGGGCTTACCATTACAAGAGGCGTGCATAGATAAGTCTTCAAGTCTGAGAAGGCCCGATCACACTCTTCGGTCCAATCAAGATGACTTGCTTTCCTTAACACTCTGAAAAAAGGCAAAGCCCAGTCCATAGACCTAGAAATAAACCTGCTTAGTGCTGCCAATCGGCCAGTAAGTCTCTGAAATTCTTTATTGTTTCTCGGAGGCTGCATATCAATGATCGCTTGAACTTTCTTAGGATTAACATCTATGTCTTTATCAGAAACGTAATATCCTAGGAACTTGCCTCTTCGAATCCCGAAGCAACACTTGTTCGGATTTAGTTAGAGTTTATATTTACGGCACACTTCGAAACAACAAGACAAAAATGGAATATGGTCTTCATAATTCATAGATTTGACAATCATATCATCAACATACACTTCCATAATATGGCCTATCAGATCTGTAAGGATATTGTTGACCAACCTCTGGTATGTTACTCCAACATTCTTCAAGCCGAATGACATAACCTCATAACAATAAACGCCGTCTTCAGTCATGAATGATGATTTTTTCTGATATTCTTTAGCAAGGAATATCTGATGATCCCGGAGTAAGCGTCCATGGTACTCATCATTGTGCTGCCAGCCACAGCATTCACGAATCGGTCAATATGCGGCAGTGGGAAAGGATCTGACTCACAGCTTTTGTTGACGTCGGTGAAGTCAATGCTCATTCTCCACTTTCTATCTGCCTTGGAGACCACCACTGGAATCACGACCCATTCAGTATAGTGAATTTCCCTAAGAAATTCCGATTGCATTAAATCCCGACGTCAGATAACTTCAAATTTCTCAGGAGAGTAACGTCTCCTCTTTTGCCTAATAGGCTTTGTTCCAGGCTCGGTGTTGATCCGATGCTCACTCTCGGATCGGTCAATCCCCGGAACATCGTCCGGTGTCCAAGCGAATATGTCCATATTGATTCTCATCAAGTGGACCCTGTGTACGTGAGCCGCTAGCTAACCTCCCGGTCTAGCAGGTTAGACGGGTAGCCGTTGCAAAAACGGTCCACGCAATTTTCTTTTTTACAAATTTTGTCTATTGCGTTGTAATTTGTAACTAGGGCAATTGAAATTCATTTGTCCAGTATCCTATGCTCTGCATCTGGGCGTTGTCCAGTTACAGTGACCTTTCCTTAAACGTCCGGTCGCCGCTTGAGAGAAAATGAGAGGTTAGGAGAGAAGATTACCAAACCGATAATTTTGGAAGTGAAGAGCTTGTGGTCCCCCTTTTTCAAATTTTTAATATTGAATAAGTTTCCTGATTCAGTTTTTGAATCTCTCGCTTGTATTTGAGTTCTGCATTTTTTATATTTCTTAATTTGCTTCTTAAATCTAGTGTTAATTTGTATATGTCATGACTTGATTTCTAGTGCAAACTTGCTCTCTGATTAATTAGAAGTGATGTGTTAATCGGATATTATTGTTGTAAATTCAAATTGATAATTTGTTAAATGATCTATTGATATTTGTATTGTATTATGCTTAATATTTTTAGTTG